>JAKTQJ010000069.1:0-62822 GCA_030558835.1 Blastobotrys illinoisensis | reverse complement strand
CGTGATGAGCATGGTGAGGTCATTCGCTACAAAGCTAGACTTGTGTGTCAAGGATTCAAGCAGATTGAAGGCATTGATTACAAAGAGACGTTTGCGCCAGTCATTAGATATGAATCTGTGCGACTGCTGTTAGCAGTCTCGGCCCAATTCAACTGTGTGGTTCATCACATGGACGTGGACACTGCGTTCCTCAATGGGACTCTTGAAGAAGAGATTTACATGAAGGTTCCAGAAGGATACTCGATTGATAATGCGAGCGGTGTTCGGGACCCGGTACTACGGTTGAAGCGGAGCCTTTATGGCTTGAAGCAGGCGCCTCTGTGCTGGTACAAAGTTGTGAAACAAGCGCTAGAACGCATTGGGTTCAGGATGAACCAGGCTGACAATGGCATCTACACGAAGCGTTGCGGCAATGCCTTTACCATGATCGGACTTTACGTTGACGATTTGTTGATCAGCTCTAACGACGTCGGTCAGCTGAAGCAGACCAAAGCAGCGCTCGCTGATATATTCAAGATCAAGGATCTGGGACGAATCAAGCAATTCTTGGGCATCTCAATAGTCCAGCATAAAGATGGGACTATCCAGCTGAAGCACAACCAGTTTATCAAGACTCTGCTGATGGAATACGGCATGGACGAAGCCAAGTCCGCTGACACGCCGATGCTGCACAAACAGGACTTGGATGATGAAATAGAGGACGAGCGGACCGATCAAACCGAGTACAGAAGTCTTGTGGGTAAGCTACTATACTTGAGCAACACCACGAGATGTGATATCACTCAGGCTGTTTCGAAGTTGAGCCGATTCATGGCCGAGCCGAAGCTAAGGCATTTGACTGCTGCGAAGCGCGTTCTACGATACTTGAAGGGTACGCCAACATTTGGCATCTGCTACTCAAGGCAGGAGACCTGGACTCTTGATGTGTACTGCGATGCAGACTGGGGAAATGATCCCGTCGACCGCAAGTCGATTTCTGGCTATCTCTCGTCGCTATCTGGTGGCGCATTGAGCTGGAGCTCCAAGAAGCAGCATACCGTTGCCACATCGACAACAGAAGCTGAGTTCGTGGCACTATCGGAGACTGTTAAGGAAGTGCTCTGGCTGAAGATGCTGATTCAAGAAATGCAGCTACGGCTCCAGAAGATGCCTATTGCCATCCTCAACGACAATACCCAAGCTATTCGACTTGCTAAAGAAGCGTCGCTGCACGGACGGACCAAGCACATTGATATTCGGTACAAGTTTGTTCGAGAACGTGTCAACAGGCGAGAAGTGTTTATTGACTATGTGAAGTCGGAGGAGAACAGAGCTGACATGCTAACCAAGCCGCTCCAGCGAGTACAGTTCGAAGCCATCCGAGAACTCATGGATGTAAAGGCTCGAGAGGCTTGAACTGAGGGGGTGTGTTGACGTGGCGCCTTGGGACTTAAGGGGCTACGGAGCCGAGGAGCCGAGGAGCCGAGGAACGGACTCCCCGCTATTGGGACTTGTAGTATATAGACGGGAGTCCGCCCTTGTAGAATAACTGAACAACCTCAACATACTGTGTGCTGTGTACTGTAAACTATGTCTACCAACGATAACCTTTCCGACATTCCTGTTGACTCTCACCTTAAGGAGTCCTCTGCTGCCTCCTCTGAATTACAGAGAATTAGAACAATCTTCAGGGTTCTCAGTAGACAGAGCCCATTACCACAGCT
Source organism: Blastobotrys illinoisensis (assembly GCA_030558835.1). Lineage (NCBI taxonomy): Eukaryota > Fungi > Ascomycota > Dipodascomycetes > Dipodascales > Trichomonascaceae > Blastobotrys > Blastobotrys illinoisensis. The sequence goes on along the minus strand of JAKTQJ010000069.1, from coordinate 61,119 downwards.
TTTCTGCCTTATGGCTCAAAATTTATAGACAGATTAACATTATCGAATATTTATTGATTAGTCATATTATTGGGGCAAATAGCCTACTAAGCAAAGAGGAAACTGTTGATGAGTAATCATGGCGCATAGTAATGCTTACTAATACTTCTACTCTGGGACTTATCGCTACTGGCCCTCTAATTGCTTAATTTTGCAAAGATGTTGTAAGCAGTGTCAGGCTTTAACGTTGTAAAGAATGAATTATAATATTAGTGCTACGCGCCTATCCCTGGGTTAATATCTTTAAGCTTTAATTAGGCGGGCGCATGACTATATTATATTGGCTGAGGCGCGCGCAAAATCTCAACGCTATTATCATCTGTATACAGTATGTTGGCATTAGTCCTGTTAGACATCGAGCAGAAGATGTGAACCCGTATCATGGCTGAAGATGAACTTCAAAAACAGATGGGGATAGATTTACTCAAATTCTTTGGCTGAACAGGGCCATTCGACTATAGTAGCCCCTTTTTGGCAGATGTTAATGGCATGCCTGGGCTCCCGGTATTTACGCCGCAAAGAGCATTGCCTTGCCTGATGACAACTCATTGACCTCCTGTTGTGAACCCCTTTTTGTTGTCTGGATGGCCGGCAAAGGAGGTAGCAGCGACTAATGGGCCACAAAAGGAGGAGCATAGTCTGCGCCCCAGATAAAGGCACAGATTTGGTGGTCCAGCTGGGCCACCGGGTAGACCTGACCCGACGAAGATCCAGTGCTCTAAATAGATTCCCGGCCCTTTAATGCCGGAGCCAGCACCCGATACAGAAGTCGAATGCAGCAATTAGTAGGCCTACAACCCCGCCTGACCATAAGTGATATGCGGCAATATCCCTGACTCTATATAAGAATAACAAATAAATAGCTACAGTAGATCACAAGGAAGCGCTGATTCTGGGTACATATTTGCCCTGTGGAGCTCATGGAATACAGCCTTGAAGGCAAAGGCAAAGTTCAATGAAGAGAGAGGGCAAAGTTTGCTATAACATTCCCTTTAGCAATTTTCATGATAAGATCATAAGAGCAACACAGCCTATCTGTCTGGCATCGGTATCGACAATCGAAACAATTAAAAGCAGATATATAATGTGTGTCATATGGCAGACAGTTATTCGGCTTGATCCCGGGGGCGGCAATTCACAACGTTTCCGCAGTGCGATATGGCAGCCAATCTAATTCCCTGATAACACGCGATATAAGCACCTATGGATCAACTCCGTTAGGAGTGCTGGAGTATGGAGTACCGGAGTAATGGAGTAAAGGATCCAACGAGGGTCGCATCACTGTAGCTGATGAAAACATCATCCTGTAAGGCCGTGAGTTCATTTAGTAGGTGGGGGAGTATACTTGGCCGACAGCTCACTTAATAAAAGGATAGCCTAAAATTATCTTAATATCAATGTGTTGTCGTATTGGTAGATATAGGGATACCTAAAATAAACTCTTAATTCCCTCTTATTCATGTACACGCCCGTAGGTAGATGGTGAGGGAGTAGCTACGTCTTTAGCGAGTTTCTCAATTCTTATACCTGGTTTCGACAGCGCGACTCTTAGGAGAGCGACGTCGATCAGTGCGTCCGCATCAGTGTTGCTTTTATTGAATGGTGCGTGGGGCCCGCGAGGCTAGCTGGGAGCCTTACGCACTAATGCGATTGTTCTGCTACAAGATGTACATCCATTGGCGAATAATAGCTATTCAGCATTATAAAAGCCCAATTGTGAGTGTGGCCAGCCTGAAATACTGCAAGTACCTTCCGTCAAGGCCGCCATCTGAAGATAAGCGATATATCAAAGCTTTTTGGGACGAAGAATAGTTTGGAGAAAGGTTTCTGCCTCAGTTATTCTCGCCTAAGCTGTTAGGGACTGCACCGCCTTGCGCAGAATGTGACGCGTTTCTTCTTTCAATAAATGAGTAAATGCATTTGCTGTTATAATATGTCGAAACGTCTGCCAAGCGGACAAATATTCGAGGTACGCAGTACTCTATAGAGCCTAACTCGGTCACAAGGTGGCAAAGGGCTATAAATACAGAAAATTCATTCATTCAATGCATTTGCCTTCTGTTTAGGGCAGAACGTATACTCGCTACCTCTCGTCAGTGGCTGCCATTGCATGCAGCCTACTAATCAGTCAGCCATTGCACCATTTTTCTCTACACATAGACCTATCTTTGTGTTTTTCCGAATGTGAAGAGGCGGATTTGCACGGTGCCACTTTCCCATTTGCATATTTCAACCTCTAAGTCTGCCTATGTCGAAGCTGAAATGCTCGCCTCGCAGTCATTCATTCGCTTTTTGCCTGCCTCTAAACCCTCATGGTTAATCCGCTGTTCTGTATTATCTCCAGCGTCCGATGAGTCGTCGCTAAGCTGTAGTGCCAAATTATTCCTGAATTCATTGAACCCATCCAGAATAATTTCTCGTCAATGCTTCCCGTGTGGGTCCCACCGTACCCAAGGCCGTTGCTAGTTCAATCTTTTCAATCACATGCTGGACATGGAAGCCTAAGACACCTATCCAGGTGTATTCCGATCAATCTAGCTGCCTTTTTTTTTCAGGGAGACAGATCAGTTTTTTTCTTTTTTTTTGACTCTCTTTCTTTCATGTCGTCTTAAGTAGCATCAGTTTGCCAGTGACGCCGAGGAAGCTTAGAAGATAACATCTAACCTTTCGATTCTTGGCACTTTGGAAAATAATCTCAAACTCCTTAGCATGGGAGTCCCCAGTCCCCGCCTGGCCCAGAGATATTTATCGTGATATTTGCACTATGCCCCACCCACCATCTCAGCTGTAAGCTCCAAGAGGGTATAGCAGTGCACATTGTAGAGTGCCCACTACTGTAAATCTCTCTTTTTTCTTTTTCTTATCTGGATCTATTATCATAAAATTGTACTTTGATACAATTTCTGTTTCCCATATAATACCCTGTGATGCACTGTTGTCGAATGAATTTTGAGTCTATTCCTTTGATGATGCGCATCTCAACTGCCATGATTCACATAGATCCAAACTTGTAAAAAATACTAAGACGGCTAAAGATTACAGTCGGAGGGGAGAATATCCAGAATTGGTGTATGTGCTCACCGTGTAACAAGTCCAAGCTACAAAGGGTAAAATGCTCTAGAAAGAGGAATTGCGATCTACCTCTCAGTCAGCAATTCCCTCTACTGTAATAGTTCTCCACAGGTTGCATTCAATGGCAGACCGAGAGGAAGCGGGTACTCGTTCTACCTACCGGTAGAAGGAAAATCTATTTATTCATTTAATGAAAGAAAAAATCACAGCGAGGCCGTACGGTTGAGAATAGGATTGGAGAGTTAAGAGCTTACTTTCATAGCATAGCGCGGATGGGAATGCGCATGCGAAAAACCTAAAATGTTCGAATATACCCTCAGTGCGCTGACTACGGGGAATATTGCAGGAAGCACTTCAGATGCTTGCCAATACATCAATCTTCACCCTCTTATTCAATACGGGCATAGGTCTAATGGCTATGATTGATTTCGGGGCATCTATACCGCCACTCGCTCATTAGATAGACCTCCATGTTCGGGCTGCTGGACTAGGTCTTCCCCCACTGAGAGTAGTATCACTTTACAGCATCTTATGGCCTTACACGAGCTTGCGCTTGAGAAGGAAGGGATTTCCTCACGCCATCAGTGCACGGAGCGTTGACTAATTGGCACTCTCTGCCAAATGGAATTGACACTCATTAGTTCGATACAAAATGCCGAAACGTCGGCGAAGCGGACTGATAGTTGAGCTACGCAGTACTCTATAGAGCCTAACTCGGTCACATGGTGGCAAAGAGCTCATAATACAGACACTTCATTCATGATTCAAATTGCATAATAAGCCCTCTTCTTCATGCTCATCACGAGCACTTTAGCTGTTCGTACGAGTCGCTGATTGCCGGAATCATCCTTGAACACCCCTAAAAGGCAGTGGACCAGGAAGCGTTGAATTGATCCTGGACATGAAATAATCAGTAAAAGTCCCGTCATGGCGTTTGAGGGGATATATATAATAGCTTTGTTTGGGAAGGAAGGTTTTTCTCTAGCGTAATCAACACATGAGTGTTTACATAGTCCTAGTTAACAATTAACTCTTGTCATCACGTCTCTTCCACCCGGTCGAAAATTTTGCATCTTTCAATACAGGGAATGGATGGCCCTCAGTATTGAACACAACATCGGTCAGAGGGAGTATATCCTCATCATCTTCAAATAGTAGATAGAGGTACTTGAGGGTTTCTGACAGCCAGAAAGACTCCATGTTATCTCTTCTAGGCGGGGGGATTTCTTTGACGTTACTCAACGAAGTATATCCCGCGTCTCCCTCCAATTTTGTGTGATTCTCAAAAGCCTCAAAGATTTTCCAGCCCCACTCTCTGTAGACCGGATTGTGGGTCAACCGCCACAGCACAAAAAGGGATTCTACCGTCTCTGGGCGCTGCAGGTTGTGCGCATCAAATGTTTTTATCCTAAAGTCCTCTGGCACATCTGTGTCTAAATTAAAAAACACAATCTCAGAGGCGAGCCCGGTTGGGGTGCGGGAGTACAACTCGTAGCAAGTTCTAGTAAGCTCCCTACCCAGTTGGAAATCGCTCTCCTGGACAGTCGTCCACTGCATTTTTCTTGCCTTATTCAGTTCATGGCCACCAGTCGCGCCTAAGGCCATCATTCCTCCGGCGAAGCACACAAGATGGTCCATTTTCGGGGATAGAGGCCCATTTATACCGCGATTAAGCTCAGCAATGTATGTCAGTTTGCCCGGGACGGAGTAGTCTACGAGACGATCCTTAATGCCCTCTACGGCCTCGTCGTACATCTCCTTGTAAACCCGTTCCCCTGTCTGGAGGTATTGTTTCATGAGATATTCGTAGTACGAGTCGCCTCGGGATCCGAGCCGGATGGTAGCGCCCTGGAACCGCCCCGTTTCTGGGTTGATGAAAATGGGTACCAAGCCGTGAGGTACCTTGTTGGAGTCGACAACCTCGTACACACGCTCTGCCTTGCGCCAGAATTCCTCTTTGCCAGTTAAATAGGCGAGATACTTAAATTCGAGCTGCACAGTCGTGGCTTCTGCCGTAGAGCTAGCCCCCAGGTCGGTGTGAGAAGGCTTTCCCCTTCCCGTATGCAAATTCACACTGGCGTATGGGACGCCGGAGCTACTATCAAAGGCTCCCGAGAGTCTAACACCAAGGTCAGTGGCTTTTTGCAGGAACATTTTGTCTTGAGAGAGGTAGTATGCGGAGAGGAGCCCGCCGAGCATGCGAATTGACGTCTCAAACGTGTTAACCTCGTAGTTCATGTCATAGTCGAGCTCTTTGGCGACCCAATTCCGGGCCTCCTTGAACTCCTGGTCCAGACCCATGATTTTTATTGTATCAAGCGAATCAACAATGATCCATCCTAGCGGCTTAGGGCCCATGTTCTTACCCCTTTGGGAAATAGGCTTGTACACGTCCTTGCCCCAGGCATACTTTTTGTACCCTTTCCACGAATGCTGGAACGCTTCCCGCACGGCATTTTTTCGTTCGGGCCACGAGACTGCTGCTGGCGCCTCCCCTGCACGAGTGGGCAATTGTTGCCCTCGGCCAAACTGATAGATGAAGTAGAGCGCTGCGATGAAAAGGGCGCTTAAAATCAGAGTCGTCCTCCTTCGTTGTTTGCCTGAAGCTCTTTGGCGGTAGCTATGTCCGTGGGGCTTGTCTTTGTACGCCTCTGCCCGCCCATCGAGGCTGGGGACGTTGCGAGGTACCTGGAAGCTCATTCCCAACCGTATTTCGGGAGAATTGGCTAGAGGGAATAGTTTTAAGGCCCTTTTCGTCGGACTTGCAGTAGTGGCTTGGTATCCGGAACCTCGAGCCTTTAGCGATGTGTTAGGGGGTTTGGCTACAGCGATGATCGGTACGTGGGACCTTTATATATCTGGGAAGGATCGTCACAACGATGCAACCGCAGCGAATTCAGGTACGAGGGGTGTACTTAGGATATAATTGGCCAGAATATTTTCGAAGCCCTGCTGGAGTGTTTGTTTGCAAGGGTTCAAATTAAATTCAAGCTTTGTCGGACTTTTTTAGCGCATTCTTAAGCAGTTATTTTATCGAACGGCTGTAACCGCTATCTGGTTACAGCTTGGGAGTGAGTTTTTGTATAATTTTTTTGTTACGGCCCTTGTTGCGTTAAAAATAGCGCCCTAAAAATGCCCGCGATTCACACCCACAATTGTAGCCTTTTGCATATTACTACAGGACTATATGCGCCCTTGCCTATCGAAGGCAGGTTTGAAGGCCGCGAAGGCGGTGACCTAATATAGAGAAGAGCAAGCTGCGTCAAAAATACTGTACTGGGGTACTTGTTCCAAGAAGCCACGTCAATATATAATTCCCCCCTGTGCCCAATACTCTGTGCTGCTAAAGCGGTATAGCGCAAAGCCATATTCCACGAAAGAGCCGTGGCATACTGCGAAGATATTGCGGCGCATTGCACCAGCCTTGTGGTATTTACAGGGGGAAAAGCCGCACAGAGCCGCAACCGGAGCTCCGCTGTCCCCCCCCCGCTTACCCGGACCCCTCAACCCCGCGGATGACTCTACCGTAAGCGGGCCGCACGTAGTTGGCAATCAGTCCAACAGACTATTCACGATATTGCAATGTCGTTTGTTGTGCCGAAAGAAGTAGGATGTCCAATCCCCTCGGACACTCCTCATGCCGTTAGCGTGACTCTGCCAACATGGAGCGCCAATGTAGCCTATGAAGAGGGCCAGGAGTGGGTCGTCTCCAAGATGAACTCTGGCTACCCTCGGTAAGTTTTTTTTATCCAGTGTTTCGCCAATTCTAACCGAGCGTAAGATTCTACATCCACCAGTCAATTCAGAAGGTACGTTTACCGTGATTCGAAGAATCAGGATTAGAAAACTAATCTTATGGATCCGTAGTTATGCCAAAAGTTGGAGGAGCAGTATGGCCGTGCCAACGAAAAGGCCTTTGTGTTCCCGTCGAACCGCGTTGCCAAGCGGTGTCGAGAGTTTGTTGCCAAATTCGGCGGCGACAGGGCCTCGGCGAGAATCGTCCAGGTTGCTCCGTGCGACTCGTGCCGCCTTTCCGTCGTTCTCGTGCCCGAGATCCTCTTCCCCGTAGCAAAGAAGTACTGGCAGCACACTGGTGAGGGCATTTCTTCGCGGCTCGCCGAATTTAGCCTTGAGATGCTGTTCCCAGAGGATGTGGAGCAGACTAAGCCGCATGCGGCTGGTGCTGAGCAGTTTTTGGAGGAGCGGTTCGGGCGCAACCTCGGGCTGGACCATGCACAGGACGCAAAGAGTGCTATCCGGAAGCGTATTGCCTCCAAGGCCTCCTCTGAGGCGAACCATGTCGAGTCCGAGGACGTGTACCTGTACCCTACGGGCATGACGAGTATCTTCAGTGCACACCGGGCGCTGCGGGCTGCTCGAGGCGAGCAGCTCAAGTCGATTGCGTACGGGTTCCCGTATGTAGACTCGCTGCAGATCATGAAGAAATTTGGCGCTGGTGTGCATTTCTACGGTAATGGGTCCGCGAGCGACCTGGACGAGATCGAGCAGTTGCTCGAGTCTGGCGAAAAGGTCCTCATGCTGTTCTGCGAGTTCCCTTCGAACCCGTTGATCAAGGCGCCGGATCTTGCCAGGGTTAAGAAGCTGGCGTTCAAATATGATTTTGCAGTAGTCGTTGACGAGACGGTCGGCAATTTCTCAAACGTCGATGTCCTTCCGTACGCCGACATTGTCGTCAGTAGTCTGACCAAGGTGTTTAGCGGTGACAGCAATGTTATGGGTGGCAGCCTTGTTGTTAACAAGCGCGGCAATTACTACAGCCAGATCAAGGAGGTGTTGGCCGACCAGTATGAGGATACTGTGTGGAGCGAGGACGCGATTTACCTCGAGCGGAACAGCCGAGACTTTGAGGGTCGAAGCAAGCAGATCAACAGAAATGCAGAGGCTGTGGCGGAACTCTTCCACTCCAACCCGCATGTGGCCAAGGTGCACTATCCGCTGTACAACGAGAGCAAGCCTCATTACGATGCGTGCAGACGCCCCGATGGTGGGTATGGCGGGCTTCTTTCGGTGGTTTTTACCGAGCCGGAGAAGGCGGTCAAGTTTTACGATGCGGTTGAGAGTGCCAAGGGCCCGAGTTTGGGCACGAACTTTACGCTGACGTCGCCGTATACTATATTGGCGCACTACGAGGAGCTCGACTTTGTAGAGCAGTTTGGGGTCGACCGGTACTTGGTGCGAATTTCTGTCGGGTTGGAGAATCTCGATGAGCTACTTAACCGGTTCAAGCTGGGTCTCGGCGCTATCGGCGCTTGACCCACAAATCGCGCTGACCAATTCAATCAACACATTTTTCGGCGTTGACGAGGCTTGACCAATCAATGTTTCGGGACGAGGCTTGGGTTGCATTTGATAGACGTTTATTCAATATACCCTGTGGTTATTTGAGCGGTAAATTACATACTGTACCTATATCGTAGTACAGGGTGCTTCACTCGTAAATTTGAAGGGCAATTTATCTATATCGCACGTTAGAATGCGCTGTATTCATTAATACGCTCTGCGGTTGAGTATATCGTAGCAGCGGGTCTCGACTACAGCACCGGAATAGGGCACTCTTACATAGTTTGCCATAGCAATCTATCCAAGGCATCGGTAAATTGTTATCATTGTCGATTAACGGTATATATACAGTTTCAGCAGTCTACCAGTGGTTTTATTATCCAGTAATGATAACTAGAAACTCCTGAAACGAGTTGTAATAGGTACAATTGAAATAATGTGACCAATTGAGACGTAATATAATAAATGTGATTGAAAAGACGTAAGTGTTGTAATAGATATGATTGAAAAGACGTAACCAATTCAAAAACATATCCAATTGAAACGGATTGTAATAGATATGAATTAAAACGACAAGGGGGCAAGCCCCCTTGAACCCCCATTGGAGAGTATAACCAATTGCCAAACAGTGTAGTAAATGGTTGAAAAGACAAGGGGGCAAGCCCCCTTGAACCCCCATTGAAGCTGTAGCCAATTGAACATACAAAACTGGAAAAGAATGAAAAGACAAGGGGCTTGCTTGAACCCCCATTGGAGAGTATAACCAATTGCCAAACAGTGTAGTAAATGATTGAAAAGACAAGGGGGCAAGCCCCCTTGAACCCCCATTGAAGCTGTAACCAATTGAACATTATAGAACTGGGAAAGGTTGAAAAGACAAGGGGGCAAGCCCCCTTGAACCCCCATTGAAGAGTGTAACCAACTGCAGTAGGAATGAACCAATTGAACAATACAGAAGTAGAAATGATTGAAGAGACAAGGGGGCTTACAGCAGTCTACCAGAGGTTATATTATACAGTTCCATCTATTTTATACAGTTCCATCTGACTGCCAGTGGTATTATACAGTTTTGTCTGCCAGTGGTAATATACAGTTTTGTCTGCCAGTGGTAATATACAGTTTTGTCTGCCAGTGGTTATATCATACAGTTTCAACAGTCTACCAGCGGTTACCGGTATATTATACAGTTCCATCGTCTGCCGGCGGTTGTACAGTGCCCATTAATAGATGAAATACCATGAGGCAGCTTGGGAAATACACGCCCGTAAAAAGAGAGCATCATCAATACGCTCCAGCTCATCATGGTCAGCTTATCATGGCTTATCTTGGTCATATCATGGTCTATCATGGTCAGCTTATCATGGTGTAGGGCGTGATTACATAACGGCTTAGCAAGTGAAAAGTCGGCGGAGAACACGTACTTGAAACGACAATACAACGGCCCGGGCAACGACCACGACACGACATATACCGCAATGCTGACATTCCGGCGGGCGCTGATAGTGTCGGTGACGGCGCTGACGCTCTTTCTCTTCTTCTTCAAGGGCACCAAGACGATATCCAAGGATATGCTGCTGCCCGACAGCCACCTCGAGGAGCAGCTCGTCAAAACGCGCGAGCAGACGGAGGCCGCGCTCAAGGAGCTCAAGCAGGTGAGCGAAGACAACGCCAAGGAGCACCAGCGCAAGCTCGAGCTCCTCGAGGCGGAGCGCAAGCTCCTCGACCGGCAGCTCCAGCAGCTGCGCCGCCTCCCGGACGACGCGTCCGTGCGCACCCAGCTCGCGTTCCAGTTCCCGTACGACGTGGCCAAAAAGTTCCCCGCGTTCGTGTGGCAGACCTGGAAGCGCGAGCTCGACGACCCCGCGTTCGAGGAGGAGCTCAAGGCGCCCATCGCGTCGTGGAAGAACAAAAACCCGGGCTTTGTCCACGAGGTGCTCTCGGACCACACGGCCGCCGCGCTCGTGCGCCACCTCTACATGAACGTGCCCAAGGTCACCGAGGCGTTCGAGGCCATGCCGGAGAGCATCCTCAAGGCGGACTTCTTCCGGTACCTCATCCTGCTCGCGCGCGGCGGCACGTACTCGGACGTGGACACGGAGGCGCTGCAGCCCGTGCCCAACTGGATCCCGGCCTCGGTCGACCCGATGAAGGTCGGGCTCATTGTAGGCATTGAGGCGGACCCGGACCGCCCCGACTGGAAGGACTGGTACGCGCGGCGCATCCAGTTTTGCCAGTGGACGATCCAGGCCAAGCCGGGGCACCCCGTGCTGCGCGAGATTGTCGCGCGCATCACGGACCGCACCTTAAAGCGCAAGGCCGAGGGCAAGCTCGCGCTGCCGGAGACCAAGGACCGCGGCGCGCAGATCATGGACTGGACGGGGCCCGGCGCGTGGACCGACTCGGTCTTCGCGTACCTCAACGACGACGTCAAGAGCGGGCTGCACACGCCGGTCACGTTCAAGTCCTTCACGGGCATCCAGGAGCCCAAGCTCATGTCCGACGTGCTCGTGCTGCCCATCACCTCGTTCAGCCCGGGCGTCGGCACCATGGGGTCGCAGCCGGAGACGCACCCAATGGCGTTTGTCAAGCATTTGTTCAGCGGCTCGTGGAAGCCCGAGGACGAGCGCCACATTTGAAAAACTGTACCTTAATAGATATTTATCCTCTCAAGCCCCCGGTCCGCCGGTGTTCTTGGGGGGCTGGCCCCCCAAACCCCCCATCCGCTCTCAAGCCCCGTCCGCGGGTGTTCTTGGGGGGCTAGCCCCCCAAACCCCCCATTACTCTGCGTGGTTTATCAGGCCCCCGTCCGCGGTCTCAAGCCCCGTCCGCGGGTGTTCTTGGGGGACTAGCCCCCCAAACCCCCCATTGGCTGGGGGCTCTGCCCCCAGACCCCCTTGCTCTGCGTGGTTTATTAGCTATATAAGCTCTAATGGGCGGCCGCGTCTGTCCAGGGGGAGCTGAGAATGTCGTTTTCTTCCTCCTGGCGTGGGCGGCGCTTGTTCTCGCAGGCCCGCGTGCTCTTCATGTAATTCGGCACGGGCCTGTCGCCAAGGCTCTTTCTCGTCCGTGCTTTGGCTGGCCAAGATTCAAGCTTGTGTGAAGATTTGTACTTGGCTGGACTGGCAGTGTTGGTTGTTCTCCCTCTCTTCCGAGTCTCTGTCTTCCGAGTCTCTGTCTTCCGAGTCTCTGTCTTCCGAGTCTCCGCCTTCCGAGTCTCCGTCTTCCGAGCCTCGGTTGCTGAATTGTTCGTAGCCTTGGTGATTGAATGGTTGGTTGATTGGTGGGTGGGCTTGGAGACTCGCAATGGCAGACACGTGTCCAACGACGCCGCCAATGCGTCCCAGCGTGGAGATACCCCATCGGTGGCCGTCACCAAGCTGCACGACTTCATATTACCCCCGTCAAACATCTCCTCGCGACAGCGGAGTATCTCTTGTCTCTCGCGGCGCTTTTCCTCCTCATCGCTAACGTACTCCGAGTTGGGCGGGATAAAATACCCGGCGCTCTCCGGGTCGTCGACTATGCTCAATTCACGCTTAAAGTCAAATGCGTCCAATGAGCTCATGCGGTCAAACGAAGACAGCTGGCGCTTGAACAGCTCGAACGCCTTTTCATTGACCAAAGCCCTCTCCTCCAATGGCACGCTTCTGAACCAGTTAGCTAGTACACCCCTTCAATAACACATACTCCAAGGTCTCCGTGTCTAAATAGTCGAGGTAGTCGCCGCCAAACTCGTCGTCAAGCCGGAGGTAGCTGTCCAGCATGGCGCACCACTCCTCCTCGTCGCTCAAAACGTCCTGCCCTTCGGCCCACCCAGGCTTGTCCTGGAACACTCGCTCCCACTGTCGAAGCAATTCGCTGTCGGCCCCCATTGATAGCTAGCGATAGGTAAATAAACCTTGCAAACCTTGCAAAAGTATTATAACTCGATAACGTGCGGCTCAACCCCCCCCCGGCGCTGCATGTCTCGGTAGCCGCGCACCGCGCGGTGCGGACAAGGCCCCAGTGTGGGGCGGGCGGGCGCGCGCGCCGCATCCACAACCTGCACCGGCCAGCGCCTGTGGTGCAGGCGCTAATGGTCCCCCATCAAGCGACATTTGGGAGATTAAAAAAAGAGCACTGGAAGGAGACGCTGCTAGGCAACGACATCAAACGCGACGTGATAAGTGCACGGCTCACGGAATCGAACAGACAGAACCAGGACCACGGCGGCACGCGACGCTGGAAATTGGTTTTCACGGGCCGAGGCGTTGTACCGCGAGTTATAGACCATTAATTTTGAAATATTGCCCCACGCTTTTCATTGTTGCTCCACCGCTCTATTACCACCAGAGTACTGCCAGCTAATTTTTACGCCGCCCTGCCAGGATAGCCGATAAATCAGGTTACCCGTATTTGTCTTGCTGATTTCACTTGTTGATTGGAGATCGTGAGGGGTAAACTCCATAAGTCTCGAAATCACCAAGGCAGCCCACCTACAAAGCTCCCGTTACTACAGAGCTTCCGTTACTACAGAGCTCCCGTCATTACAGAGCGCACGTATTTGGTGATTTAATTTGCTAGGCTGACTGGGCTCAATAGCAAAAACCGGGCTAACAGTGGGATTAACCTTGTCTAAGCCTTGCTATCATCGGCCCATCGCCCGAACTTGAGCCTAACGCATCCGAAAGAATACGGAGAAGAGCAGAGTATCCGAAGAATACGGAGAAGAACAAATTATCCGAAGAATACGGAGAGAGTACGGAGAGTACGGAGAAGAGCCTGGGATGGAGTCGGACAAGCAGCAAGTTCCCCCTCCAGCAAACGCGCCAGGCGCGCCAAACGGCCATAGACGCATAGACCCTGCTGCGACGACTTCGCCGAGCTCAGCAGCATCGCGTCCGCGGTTCATGTCTGCCCACGAGCCGTCGTGGCCGCCCCAGCAATGGGCCGGCCCCATGGCCTGGCAGCAGAACATATGGGCCCAGGGACCGCCTCCGCCAATGCCTCCGCCCCCGGCACAGGCGCAAAACATGGCAATGCCGCCTCCGCCGTCGCAGAACTTGGCTGCGGTGCCCCAGAGTGTCGCTATGGAAGAGTACCCGAAAAAGCCCTACCGGTCGCTGAGCTTCTCGCACCCCCAGAAACAATACCCGACCACCCTGCCTGGATCCCACCTATTAGACACTTTTGACGAGGACCAGGAGGACTATGAGCTCATCAACAAGCTCCACTCGGCGTCTATTTCCGGCCCGCCGGAGGGGAGACTGCTGTCGCGCGTTTCGCAACCGAGCGAGCAGCAGCAGCAGCAGCCGCAACAACCTCAACAACCGCAACAGCCTCAGCAGCCTCAGCAGCCGCACCAGAGACAGCGCCAACCATCAATCCCAGGCACAATTGGCCAGGGCTCGCTGTGGTTTGGCGGCGCCGTGCCCTCGGGGGGCGCGCCCGGGACTGGCTCGCGAAGACACTCGTATGCGGGAGAGGCGCTCAAGCCTGCGGACTCAAAGTCCGACGTCGACCGGTACTTTGCCGTAGACAAGCTCGGGCGCAACAAGGACTACCTTGAGCCGTCGTCGCCCAATTCGCCCCACGGGGGCGACGCTGCGGCGCTCATCTCCGTGCCGAGCCAGAAGCTCTACTACGTGCAGTTCAAGGCGAACCGCGTCGACGTGTTCTACATTGCGGACAATTCTTCTCTCGACGTTAAGGTGGGCGACCTTGTCATTGTAGACGCCGACCGGGGCAGGGACCTCGGAAAGGTCGTCAAGGACCGTGTTTCGCCCGAGGAGGCCGGTATGCTCAAGTGGAAGCGCCACCAGGAGCAGCAGGCGATTCTGCAGCACAATCCAAACGCGTCGAGCGCTGCCACTTCGTCGCCTGGCGTGACGATGCCCAAGCCCATACTGCGGTTCGCCCAGCCCAATGAGGTACAGCAGATTCTCACCAAGGAGTCGGACGAGGACAAGGCTGTGGCCATGTGTCTGCAGAAAGTCCAGGAGAAGGGGCTGGCAATGTCGGTTCTGGACGCTGAGTACCAGTGGGACCGCCGCAAGCTGACCTTCTTCTACTCGGCCGACCATCGAATTGACTTTAGAGACCTGGTGCGTGATCTGTTCCGTATCTACAAGACGCGCATCTGGATGTGTGCAGTCACGGCGTCCAAGTCCAAACCGCATCACCTGCACCACCACCCGCATCACCAAGCGCACCAGCCTACTACTACTACTGTTCCAACGAGCAGTGCGCCGACGGACGAGTCTTCTATTGCTCCTGGCGAAAATATTAGCCCTACTTCTAGTGCCTCGCAGCCAATTGGTATCCCGCCGCCTACAGAGTACGGACTTGCTTCGAGCCAGCTGTTCGGCCCCATGTCTCTCGGTCGGCAGCAGCAGCAGCAGCAGCAGCAACCACAGCAGCACCCTCCTCCTCCTCCACCACCACCACCGCCATCTGGGCAAATGTCGCAACCGGCCCCTCCGAACCCTCAGCACCATCGCGGCCGGGGGAGCATTTTCGGTGATCTTTGGAGAGAGCAGTGGCAGTATTAAAACAGAAAAGAGAAAAACGTTTCGACGAACACGCCAACTATTACTACAACCTATTTATTTGTTACTGCAGTTATTTTTATTGGACGGATTTGGGTGGAAGAGGGCCACCTAGTATATAGCTTCTTATATAGAGGATTTCTTTACATTTGCTTTGGTTTTATTTCTAATATATTTAATATAGACGTTACATTGAAGCTCTTCAAATCAATTCTTAACCCGAAGGCCACGGTTACATTGAAGCTGTTCAAATCAACACATCGATCGCTAGAATCAAATAGCGTACAAACTACGAAGAGCCAAATAGCATATCATTGAAAACTCAAGTACGTAACCAATCGCAGAATCAAATAACATATCATTGATGAACTAATATAGTAAAGAATTCATAACCCGAAGACCCCCCACGGCATTACATAAGCTCTTCATATCAATTCATCGAAGACCACAGCCTTAACGCAAGTAACGCAAGTGATTGCCCATTACCAGATATTCGGCAGATAATAATTCATAACATGTTTATTCTAATGGTAGAGAATTATGTAAGAGGATATGATGAACTGTGCCAAGAGAGGAGCTATGTAACAGGGCCGGGGGTGTAACAGGATAGAGACAGATCAATTGAAGGTTTAAAGTGATAAATTACTACAACGAGCATGAATCGGCTTATATTTCACTTTACATTGCCCCTCTCTAGATGCATCAGGCGCTTAAAACGATTCTCTCCAGGATATACCGGTATTCCAGTCTACGGTACTAAAGCGATAAGAGCGGCCGGGCCACTCCGACCGTCCGGAAAAAAAGCCACCAAGCGACGGCCGGAATTCGGCAAACTTGATACGCTAGGTCTGCAGCCATAGCTTTGTGCCTCCAAGATCGAAAGTGAAGCGAAGGGCGTGCTCTCTCTCAAGGTCTAATATCTGAGCCGGGATATTGATGGAGACGGTACCTTCGACGGCACAGAAAAGTAGCGGCAACGCCCCGACCTCGTCGGTCGTAGGGGCGGTGACCGCAGGCACTCGGGCCCTGGCGTCGCAGCTGTTCACTTTTTACATTCGAATCCCCGTCAAGCTGTTCCGGCCGACGCGGATCGACTATCTGGCGCTTCCGCGGGCAATTCACCCGACGTACCAGATCAAGCCCTGGAACATCTTCACACACTCAGGGCCAGCACTGATAGCGCACGCGGTGAAGGAGCACGGGTGGCAGTTCATTCCGAACAACATTCTGCCGCCGCTCGTGGCGAATTCCGCCGTGGGGCTTGCATTGTACACCTCGTACCTAACCTCGCTGGCCGTTCTCAAGGACGAAAGAGGCGGGTACGGCATGGCGCAGTCGCTGGCTGCGGGCGCAGTGGCTGGAGGGGTCCAGAGTCTCGCTGCGGCGCCCATTGATGCCATTGTGACGCGGTTCAACGCGCAGGATGTGCTCGAATCGAACCACAAGTCGCTTTGGCGGTACAGTGCGGAGAAGCTCAGGGAGATTGGCGCGTCGGGGGTGTTTGCAGGGTACAGTTTGAGCTTTGTCAAGGAGTCGTTGGGGTTTGCATGTTTTTTCGCCGCCTTTGAGGTTGTCAAGGGCCCCTGGTACAACAAGTTTGTCAAGACAGTGTACGGCGATCAGAGCTCTGAGGGCCGCCTGCAGCCCAGCAGGGCGGTGTTCCCGTCGTTTGTGCTTCTGGCGGGGGCGTTGTCGACGTTTGCGCTGCAGATGGTGCACTACCCGCTGGGCAAGGTACAGCGGCTGCACTTTCTCACGCTGGAAATGCTGTATCAAAAGCACCATGCGCCGCGGCTGCTCAAGCGCGGAGAGTATCTCGACGCATATGTGAGGACGTTTATAAAAGTGAACCAGTTGCGGCTGAAAGACGCCAAGGGCAGTTGGTTCCGGTGGCTGTTTGGCGGCTTTTTCAAGTCGACATTGATGGCGCTTCCGAGCACCAGCATAGGCCTTGTTGTATTCGAGATTATGCGTCTGCGTTACGACGATGGCGAGCAGCCTGCATTTGCCTACGACGACCATTTTTACGACGATTGATGACTAGATTGTATATATTACCAAAACTACTACCAACTACCATTTACTAATCATTTACTACCACTACAAATTACATTCTCTTGCTGATTTAACTCCTACTTGATTGGCGGGGCTAGAATCTAGCACTCATTGAACAGTATTCAGCTATATCCATTGATATTCAGAGCTCAGGGCTACAAAATTGTCATTCATCATTAGTATTATTATTTGTCATCAGCTAGTGCTTGGAAACTCGCTCGAGATAAGCGTTCCATCCGGCCTCCATGTATCGCTTGCCCTCGACAGTGGCATCCCGGCCCTTGGCAAACAAACCTCGTCCTACAATGATTACATCAGAACCACCCTTGACCACCGTGTCGACCGTTCGGTACTGCTGTCCGAATGCATCACCCTTGTCGTCAAGACCAACGCCCGGAGTAAGAATCAGCCAGTCCTCGTCGTCCTGCTCCTCCATTCGGTTTTGCGCAATGAAACCAAACACAAAGCCCTTGTTCTGTCGCGCAATGTCAACCGTCTTGGAGGTGTACTCGCCCGTCGCTAGAGAGCCCTTGGAAGAGAGCTCGGCAAGCATGATGAGCCCTCGCGGGTCGTTGGTCGCCTCCTTGGCCGCAGCCTCGAGACCAGTGACAATTCCAGCGCCGGGAACTCCGTGCGCATTGGTAATGTCGGCCCACTTGGCGATCTTGTAGATTCCGCCGCCGTACTGGGCCTTGACAGTCGACCCAATATCGGCGAACTTACGGTCCTCGAAGATCATAAAGTTGTGCTTCTTGGCAAGCTCCAGCATTGGCACAACAGTGCCCTCGTAGCTGAAATCGTCAAGCACATCAACGTGCGATTTAACCAGCGCAATGTATGGGCCCAGGGTGTCGAGCAGAGTAAGGAACTCCTTTGTCGTGTAGACGTCCAGAGAGGCGCAAAGGTTGGTTTTCTTCTCGGCCATGAGGTTCAGTAACCGCTGGGCTACTGGGCTTGGGTGTTTGGCAGCCCGCGCCTCGTATGTCAGATCAATATTGGCCATTGTTTTGATTTTCGTTTGATTCGTGAAAGTTGAAAAATTAATATTTTTCGGCGACTTCAGCCGCACTACCTGCGATACGCTACCCTCTATATATTGCACTGCATATGGTAGTTAATGACGCTGTTCAAAAGAGCATAGGCGAGAAAGTGTGGCTCTATTTGAACCCTGTGACTAGTCGATCATATTGCAGCACAGGGCGACCTATTGGTATCATAAAATCGTAAATTTACGTGTACAGTACGCCAGGTTCTTCTTCCATCAGATATCCTGCGCCTCCTCCTCATCCTTGCTTAAATAGTTTTGTTCAGTAATCCTTTATCTTCGCTCAAAATGCTCTGTTCAGTCATCCTTTTAGGGGGCCTCCACATTTTTGTGGCAGACTCCTCACCTCCTGCGAACCTTCCGGGTTGTTCACCTTTCTGGGCCTCCCTGGTCTTCGCCTCACCTCCGGTGGCTCTTCCATACTATTCGCTTTTCTGGGCCTTCCTGGCCACCTTTGAACCGATGGAGTATCTTGGCTATGTGTCAAAGAGGGGGCTTTCCTCTGCTGTACGCTGATAATTTTCGATCATTGATTTCGTCGAGGAGCTCATCTGTGGCCACATTGTGTCGTCCTTTTGAACCGTATCTATGAGTTTCGAGGCAAATCGGTTCATTATTTTTAGCTTCCATGTTAATTTTCATTTCTCTCCTACTAGGTGTACAGCTATATCGGCATCATGATCGCTGGAATACCCGTACGTATCATCTGAACAAGACTCTTAATCGAGCATTTCTTTTGTTTCCCATCCAATGAATCATTCAGCAGCGAAAATTCTGCTCCATAATTTTCACGAATTTTTGAACCTAAGAGGATTCAGTTAAAACCGAATTGCTTCCTTGGTGTGCCTGGAGCTAATGAAGATCGATCTGTGCAAGGCGGTGATGAGGTTGAATGTTGGGGGCCTATTTCTGTACCGCATTTCTTCGTGGGGATTCCCCTGAGGACCGAGCTAAACCTTAACACCCATGATTAGATATACCATTGACGGCACTCGATGTTCCCTATAACTAAAATTGCAATTGGTCTATAGAGGTTATATGGCAGTTAATGCCGAAATGCTGTTACAGAGAAATAAGTATCAAACCCACGCCTCTAGGTAAACACAGCAGATGACCACTTACACTTTCTGAGTTCAACAGCATACATTTTTTGGGGGGTGCTGAAAATCTCATATATGGTACTACCGGTACCTGCGCTGTTATTACATGATGGACCCAAAGAGGCGTAGGATTTGAAATTCGTATTCATTATAATAATTCATTCACTCCTTCTACACGCTGATCTCAAGCAAAATCATGCAACACCAAATCGTGCAACGACACTGCCGTTGTTGGTGTTCTGCAGAATATTTATTACCCGAGCATGGGATCCATCTAATGAGTCTCGTATAGAGTACCAGAAATCAACCGATTGATACTTGACAAGACGATTGGGATTGGGTAATCAATAGCCAAAATAGCAGCGTCATATATATATATTGACCAGTTATTTAAGGGGAAAGGGCACTGTATGTTCTAGCCGGCACATAGAGGTTTTTTAATGCCTTAAACAAGCGTGCCCAAAGATATGTGATCATGCCAATTCTTCATGTGCCCGATTGAAATACAGCGATACAACTCCAATACAGTTCATCTGCGTTATACACTGCATGCTAGTATGCATGCTTACTGCGTGTACTTTTTACCTCTAGACTCATTAATGAGTCGCTGTACATTTAATCGGAAGATAATCATAGTCGTAGCCATGTATGAAACCAACCCCTGTAACCATTGTGGTTACAGAATAGTAAAACACCATTCAGGCATGTTGTAGACGGACCGCGTGGAAAAATTAGAGACATGTAGGCATTTTACATTAGCGAATATAAATTAATTTGAAGACACGAAGACTGCGAATATTTCATGAGAGATACAGTAGCCATTATATTGAATGCGTATCCAAAGGAGAACCGTACAGCATTCTATACCTTGCAGGCAGTACTGGCAGATCACGGGGGGCCCATCAACGTGCAAGAATAGGAGAATGGAAATACGCGTACGGCGGAATCAAAGAGGAAAAAAACAACGCGACTTAGCACGACGCGACACCAGCACCCCGTAAAAAAGTCAACCAAAAACTCGCTGCGACCCACGAAAAGCGCGTAATCTACGCCAAATAACCATATATATATCAAATCTGCCAGTATACACACGGCGCAATTGCCCGCACCGTCTCCCGGCGACGCGTCGCGACGCGTCGGGGTGGGCTAGGGTTTTGGGAAATTGGCGCGCGCGCAGGCACTAAAGGGGAATGCGAAAATCAGCAAAAACCATTTAAGCAACCTTTACGACTCTTCCTCTCCCCATTCGCAGCTCACCATTCCCAGAATGAACACGGTAGACAAGAGCCACGGGTCGACTTCGCGGCCGCACGAGACGCCGCAGCGTAAGCGCGACGGTGCGCCGCTCTCCCCGCCGAGCTCGGCCTCTGCGCTGCTCGGGCTCAAGAAGAAGCTGAGTCAGCTCAACTACCAGACACCGGCGCGCCCGGCGCCGCGCGCGGCTCCCCCGCCTCAGACGCCGCAGGGACGCGTGCGGCCGCTGCTGCCCAAGCCGCAGGAAGAACCAAAAACGCCGGCGCGGCTGCCGCTGACCCCGGCGGACTCGGCGAGCGCCAAGTTTGCGTTCATCTCGCACTCTCCCGTCACTTACCCGACGCACCAGCCGGCGATCGACAACATGCAATTGGTGCGGCGCAAGCGCCGCCGCACGTCGCCGACGGAGCTCTCCATCCTCGAGACCGAGTTTGGCCGCTGCATCAAGCCGTCCAAGGAGGACCGCGAGCGCATTGCGCGGGAGGTGGGCATGACGGAAAAGGCGGTGCAGATATGGTTCCAGAACAAGCGCCAGGCGTACCGCAAGCAGCAGCAGCGCGGCATTCCCATGTCTACGCCGCGGCCCAAAAAAGGCGACATCATTGCCATGACGCCGGTGAACCAGCGCATGGTCGGGCGGCAATTGTCGACCCCGGCGTACCATTCGCCGAGCGCTACGACGCCCGTGCGCGCAAATTCGTTCCACATATACTCGGACAGCAAGCCCAAGCTGTGCCTGTCTATGTCGGACGACGGAAAGGCGGAGGTGATTGATATGCAACAACCCAAGGAGGATGAAGAGGAGGAGGAGGGGCTGGGGTCGCCTCCGCGGAAGAGCGTGCCCCTGGTGACCCCGCTGACGCCCATGAAGAAGTCGCGGCTCAATGCCATGCGAACGAAACGAACTAACGAGTGTAATGACAAGAATGACGAAAACGACAGTACTAATACCACGCCCGAGATCAAATCGCCCTCGGCCAAGGAAAAAGAATGCATCACCAACCTCTTGTCTCTGCGAGGCGGCAAGTGGAACTGACCTACCATATAGCAAATCTACCATGATCAACTAGCCATGACGAACCGTAGCCCGCGAGCTTTTCGCGTAACCTGTTACGTGTGCCGAGGTTTTGGGCCCTTTGCCTGAAGCAACTTGTTACGATGTGCTGAACTTTATTGCCTCTTTGCACGGACATGGAGTAACTTGTTACGGTGTGCCAGGGCTGTTGTTACAGTCTGCGAGCTCCGCCCTCAAAGCCCCGCATTGCTCTGTCGCTACGGTTATTTCCGTTCTCGCCCGTTGGGTGCTAAACTTGTTACGACAGTACCAGTAATTCGTTACGCCCGTTGGGAGCAACCAAACCTGTTACGGCGTTCTTGGGATAGCCGTTGGGAGTAGCAGACCTAGCTCGGGAGTGCTGTTACGGCCGCCGGGAGTTCCACCCCAAATTGATTACCAGTAGTTTAACAGACATGCATAGTGTGTACAATGCACCCGGAGTGCTGTCACAGCTCGCTGGAAAGTCCCGTTACGATTCAAAGGGAATTTGAAATGTGCTGCAGAGTAAACGGCAGACAAAAACGTTACGTGTAGTTACGGTGTACCCGGAGTGCTGTTACGGGTCGTTGGGAAGTACCGTTTCTATTTGATTAGAGTACCCAGAATGCTGTTACGGCCCGTTGAAAAAGTATTAACAATTCAAAAGGAACTATAAAATGTGTTGCAGAATCATCAAGTTTTGAAGATTGAATAGAGATATGTACAAAATGGTTAGACACGGAGAGGGCGGGCAAGGTTCTGCTCGATTTCGGCGACCGGCTGTGGGGAGATGGCGCCCTTCGGGCTCTCCGCGCCGTACTCAATGGCCAGTCGCTTGAGCGCCTCGAGCTCAATGATGAGCCGGTCCGGCTTGAGCAGGTCCCGGATGTTCAATGCTTCTACAGTGACAATGTCCATGCGGTTGCCGAAGCGCTCCTGGGTAGCCGCGTCCAGGTTATTGGGGAACTCCTCGGCGACCACCGTTACCTTCTTATTGAGCAGATCATGGCTCTTCATGAACAGCGCGCCAGCACGTGGGTGGTCCGTGATAAAGTCGGCCTTGCCATCAACGACTAGCAACTTGTTCTCGGAATACAAGTACGACAGCGCAGTACGTATTGCTTTGGCGTACACTTGGAATGGCAGCCCCGTCGACCAGTCAAAGCCGGGCTTGCGGCCAAACGCGCGTCCACCGTCGTGCCGGATCGGAGACCCTCGGTCGCCTACTCGGGCCCGACCAGACCCTTTCTGCGCATGCAATTTCTTCCCACTGTACCCCATCTCCGCTCGGTTCTTAGTGTGTCGCGAACCGACTCGGGCCGCGTCTCGCTCGTACACGACGGCCTGCCACAGCAGGTCCCGACGCACTGGGAGCGCCAGAACGTCGGCGGCAACGGGCTGGAACGCCACGGGCTCCAGGGACGGGAAGCTTCGGGTCGTAGCGAGCACGTAGCTCGCCGGTTTGCCGACATTGGGCCGGAATGGCTCTGAAACGTACAGCGGTTCTTGCTGGAGCCATTCAAAGTCGGAGTCCTTGAACTGCCGCTCCTGATCCGCCTCGGCAGGGGCAGTGGATTGGCACCGGGCACCAAGCGCAGTTCTTGGGGCCGTCCGCAGCGACCCGAGAGCCGTTCTCAGGCCGAAAGTCCTCAATATCGACGCCATAGTTGCGGGTATGGAGAGTGTAACGAAATTTTTCAGCACTTTTTCGTGATGTCTGCGGCTTAACTGATTACAACGCTATTAACTTAGTTGGGACCAATGAGCCGCACCCGCCGCACTCTCTATCAGCAGTGGTTGCCCCATTTGGGAGAGGAGTTTTCACAAAGACTTTTCCCCTTATCCCTCACCTTTTTTTCTGCAGTTTCCCTCTGCCAAAAGGACGAGATAATGTGATATCAGCTGCGGCCGTGGCTGTCGAGGGAGTGGATGGTGCTGCGGAACAAGGGCGTGTGCCTACACGGGAGACCGCCACTGCGGCGGTTCGACTAGAAATCGGGCAGCTTGCCCTGCTTATGGTCCTTCAATTGCTCGCATATGACAAGGTGATATATCTGTCGCGTTGGCATGCTCCCAGTGGATCTTTTTGCCACACACATTTCCCCGACACCGGCAAACCTTGAACCTTGTTTGGTGGCCATATCTCAGCCAAATGGCCATTATCTGCCACCGCCCTAGCTAGTTTGACGCTACGGAGACTACTGCACTACAGTAGAGATTGTAGCTCTCCGGTGGTGCAGTAGTACTGTAGAGGCTCCTGGGTTGCCAGAGGGACCATTCCGTAAATTCCGTAGACCCTTGTTGTGTTTTTACTTTTTTGGGTCATTTCCGGGGGCGGGTGCCCAGGGGAGGGTGGCGACTGGGCGCGCGCAGGCACTATGGAGGAATCGTAGGTATTGGGGAAGGAAAAAGAAAAATTTTACATTAGAGACACCGAGTCGGAGGGGGGCGCGACTACTTAAATGCCATCCGTTGTCCACTTGGAGCAGTTCTGCGAAATTTTCTTCTCTTCCCAATTTTTTGCTCCTTTAGTAGTTAATTACGGTTGTTTTCTTAATTCGCGTCGCTTGCGCACGCCCGGCTCCCTTCCTCCCTCCATCCTACTATTACTTAATCAGTGCCGCGTTGGTTGAGTAATACAAAACCGACCCGCAAAGTAGTAGGTTGAACGTGTGTTGAGTAAACAAATAATTATAATGTCTGTCAAGAACATAGAGCTCGGGCTGCACGAGGGCCCGCTCAAGGACGTGTCCGAGCCCGCTCCAAACGGCACCGCCGAGACTAATGGCAATGGCGACGCGTCGAGCTCGGACAAGCGCGACCTCGAAGAGCGCGACGCCGAATCCTCGCCTTCGCCAAAGAGACTCAAAGTACAGGAGGATACCGACACGGTCATGAAGGACACTGAGGCGAACGGCGACTTGTTCGGCGACGAAAACGACGAGCCAGAAACCAAACCCTCGCAACCCGACGATTCACAGCCCGCTCAATCCGAAGACAAGCCTGAATCGACTTCGACGCCTGATCTCAGCAAGCCTCAAGAACCATCTAACGAAGAGGAGAAAACCAAGGATGATGAAGAGCCTAAAAAGGAAGACGACAACAAGCCTGCCGTAGAGCCTGAAAAGGTCGAAACGGTCGAAACGGCCGAGCCTGAGGAACAGCCAGAAGTCAAAGAGGAGTCCCAGGTCGAGAAGACGGAGAATGACGCGGCTGAAAAGACTGAAGAAAAGGAAGAGGAGCACGGGCTGGCAAAGCACCAATTCAAGTTTGCCAACCAGGTCCTGCGCCAGGTCAAACGCCTAAAAGACGCCGGGCCTTTCCTCCACCCTGTCGATGCCGTCAAACTTAACGTGCCAAAGTACTACGAGCTCATTACCAACCCCATGGACCTGTCCAAGATGGAAAAGAAGCTCCAGGCCGAGGAGTACCAGTCGGTAGAGGACTTTAGAGCGGACATGGACCTGATTGTGTCCAACTGTGTCTACTTCAACGGGCCCGATGCAGGCATTTCGGAGATGGCAAAGTCTATCAAGGGGTCGTTTGAAAAGTACATGATCAACTTCCCGGCCTATGACGCGGTCCCGACTTCAAAGCCCAAGAAGAAGTCCCTGCCGCCTGCCCCTGCGGCTGTTGCCGCCAAGCCGGCCACTAAGCCTCAGAGGAGTGCCGCTGGCGCTGCCAACGCGGCCATTGCCCACGCAAGCCAGCCTCTGACCAAGTCGCCTGCCAAGGGTACTCCATCAAAGCAGCAGAGCGCTGTATCGGCGTCGGCTGCGGCAGTAGGCGGATCTGGAGGCTCTGCTTCAAAGCCGTTTGCGCTGGCGCCAAATGGAATGCCCACCATTCGCCGAGACTCGGCGCCAGACGGACGCCCCAAGCGTGAAATCCACCCTCCAAAGCCTAAGGACCTCATGTATGGCGATCTGCGGCCGCGAAAGAAAAAGTTCCAGGCGGAGCTCAAGTTTTGCGGCCAGGTACTGCGGGAGCTCATGTCCAAAAAGCACGAGACGTACTCGTATCCATTCCTCCAGCCGGTCGACCCGGTCGCTTTCAACTGTCCAAACTACTTTGAGATCATCAAGAAGCCCATGGACCTGTCGACAATTCAGCAAAAGTACAACAACAACCAGTATGAGAACGCTGACGAGTTTGAGGCGGACGTTCGGCTCATGTTCGACAATTGCTACAAGTACAACCCCGAGGGCACTCCTGTCAATATGATGGGTCATCGGTTGGAGCAGCTGTTCGATAAGCGATGGCTTGACAAGCCGGTGCCGGCGCCAACTCCACCACCGCCAGAAGTAGATTCTGATGAGTTTGACAGCGACTTTGACGAAGATGAGATTACTAACACCGCCATCAAGTATCTGGAGGAGCAGCTCCAAGAGATGACTGATAAGCTGGCGAAGTTGAAAAAGGACGCCATTCGAGAGGCGCGGGAGAAGAGAGGTAAGCGGCGGGGCGGCCGACGAGACTCTACTGCGCGACGAAAGTCTTCGATGGGTGGCCGACGGGGCAGTGCCTCTGGCAAGGACGCGGTTCCAGTTGTCACTTATGAAATGAAGAAGGAGCTGAGTGAGATGATTAGCGACCTGCCCGAGAAGAAGCTCCAGCATGTGATTAAGATTATTCAGGAGTCTATGCCTTCCCTGCCAGAGGGCCAGGAGGAGATCGAGCTGGACATTGACCAGCTTGATCCCCAGGTCATTCTCAAGCTTTATAACTTTGTCGTCAAGAAAGACCCTAAAAAGTCGCGCAAGAGCACGGGCACTGGCGTGCCACGACCCAAGAAGAAGAGCAAGCCGCTAACAGAGGAGGAACAAAGCCGACAGATTCGACAGATTGAGAAGAAGATTCGACAGTTTGATCGAGCCGAAGGCGGCGCTATCGGCGACTCTTCAGATGATGAGAGTTCTGAAGACGAGGCCGGCTCTGCTCTGGGTGCGACCCCAGGGGTCTATGGCAATGGCCATTTGTCGAGCGACGACTCTAGCTCTGAGGAAGAGTAAGCTTGGCCAAAAATGATAGAACATACAAGACGAAAATGGGCGTGATGATAGATGTGATGAAGAAAAAAGAAAAGCGATTAAAAGTTTGTAATTATAGTTGCATTAGCCTACGATATTTATTTATTTATTATTTCATTTGCTGAATCCTAAATTATGCCTGTGTATTCCTCTGTGCACAGAGTCTATGGCAATATGGGCAACGATTGAATGGAACCAACAATGGTTTAGTAGGTAATGTGATTACTACTGTATCTATTCTTAATGGGGGTGCGGGGGTGTTCATGGAGATTAGTACAAGGTCATTAATGCAGGTCATAAAGGCGAAGGAGAGTGCGGTGGTCGGCGTCTTCGAGAAGGCGTTCGTGAAGGTGAAGGTGTCATCTTCTCGCGTACTTCTCTTATCTTCTTTCTTGGGGTTACGTCCTCGTAATCTGTATCGGCCTCTTCCTCTTCTTCAGTCTCATGGCCCATTGGCGGCGAAGAATGTGCTATTGATTGAGAATGAGTTCGTTTGGTATGCGGAGTAGGAGAGTCTGGGTCCTCCAATACTGGGCCAGATTCGTTCAAGAGCCGGAGGTCAGTAAATCCTGGAGTCTTTGGCTCTGAGGACAGAGCAGTTGGATTCCGCGCTGGGCTTTGAGCTATTGGAGGTATCGCATTCTCCTTATCACTGGCTATGCTGCATTGGCTGAGTCTCCTTTGCGAAGGGCTGCCATGACCTTCGTCTTTGTCGGTATAGATCTCAAATGGAGACCCTTCTTCTTCTTCCTCCTCCTCCACCTCTTCCTGGTGGTTGTCTGGCTCAGGTGTGTGAACCGCTCGAGGGATGGCTTCCTCTTCAGAGTCTGACCTAGGAGTGTGGGGTGTATCCATGGCAGTTGTCTATATCGTTTGCAGTTTTGACGAAGTATCAATTTACGCGTTGCCGTCCTTCCAATTGGCTCCATCAATATACGCGTCGACGCGTCGAGGGTCACTTAATTAACCAGATTAGGTATCTTGTGCGGCTCTTACGCGTTGTCGGTGATTTCCATGACAACAAGTTTAAAGCGGGTTGTGCACTGCTACGGAACAAGGCCTGAAGGCGAGGTACACACGGAGCATATAGTAATGGCAGAACGGACAGCAGGACAAAAAAACAATACACACCTCCAAGGGCTCGATTATCTTAGGTATCGAAGTACTAACAACTAACAAGCCCGTTATCGTCGCTTGTGGCCATTTGGCGGGGCGACAGGGACTAACTTAGCAGCAGTCACATTTCAGTCCATAAATTACCCGTTTTGTACCTTAATATTCGCTATAAAATTCTCCCCTCCCAAAGAGACCTGAATATGCCATACCACAGCAGCACAGTAAGTATATCACAGAACGCCAAACCTCCCACCGGTGCGCCGGGCACCACACAAATTTTTCAAACATAGGCGACAGGCACATTTGGTTTCCTTTCTCCAACTCCACCCTGACCAACGCAGTAAACCTTTTTTGTTTTTCCGTCTAGACGAGTCAAAAATCCTAAAAATGGACCACAAGGAAAAGATCCAGGAGACCGAGGAGAAGTTCCTCAAGATCCGAATCACCATGACCTCTACCAAGGTTAAGCAGCTTGAGAAGGTTTCTGCTGACATTGTTCACCGGGCTAAGTCCAGCAACCTCCAGACCAAGGGTCCAGTTCGACTCCCAACCAAGGTTCTCCGAATCACCACTCGAAAGACTCCTAACGGTGAGGGTTCCAAGACCTGGGACACTTACGAGATGCGAATCCACAAGCGAACCATCGACCTCTTCTCCCCACCAGAGATCGTCAAGAAGATCACCTCCTTCAACATTGAGGCTGGTATCAACGTTGAGATCACCGTTGCCCAGTAAACTATTGTAAAATATATTATTGGCTATTCATTTTGTTCATTGTAGAGATCCCGTACTATAGAGACGAACGCGTAGTTACGAAGGCCCTTTCTAGCGCGGGAAGAATTGAGCTTACGTAGTTGACAATAGTTCGGTTACTGCATCTGTTGTACCTATATACTACGGTGCTAATACAGATCAATCGCTAAATAATGTTAGTAAAATGCAAGTAGAACATATCCTGCTAGGAGCTCATATTGAAGACTGAAGGTTAATTTCTCTCATCATCGACCCGAAGGGCTGAGAGTGGTGCATGAAACACATTAATCATAGCGGATAGAGCAGGACCTAGAAAGTCACATACCTAAACGGGTTAGTATACTTGACAGAAGCAGTGTGCCATTGAATCAGTGGTCAAGATTAACGTTGTTCTCTCCATGTTAATTAGTCAGAGAGATTCCCAACTTGATGAAGATCATCATATTCAACAGCTGTTAAGATCTCAAACTTACCAATTGATCGATTTTAGAATGTTTGCATTGAAGGAAGAAAAAGGAGAGGCGGTCGGTATTTAAGCAATCTGAAAAATTTCCCGCGACGGAATAATTTAACTTCCGGGTAACCACATCTGACTTACCGTACCGATGAAATGCTTCTACCTACTGGCACTACACCGTATAGTTGTAGAATAGCGAATAACATACTGGTATTGCTAACTATCGAAGCCGATAATTTTAAATAGCATACGGATAATTGTTTTATTTCCTACAAGACTCAATGCCGTACCTTAATAGGCGCTGTCACCGAAGTTACCGTAGTTGTATGTCGAATGCCATTCATTGATGAACATACTCTGCACCGTAGATAAACCTATCGACCGAAATCTTTAAGCAATTCAACTATAAGAACTGGGCTAACCTTAGCTTCCGCCGGCACCAGATAAACGTAGGATTTGACAGTATGATACAGCGGTAGATCAATTAAGAACCACCTACAAAAGAACGGTACGATGCGAGGTTTCTATTCAGTGATTAAATAATAGGAAGTGAGCTTTTTAGAACGGAGTGTCCTGTGGGTCGATATAGTCGTCGTATCGCTTGCCAATAACTGGGAGGTTAACGTACAGGAGCTTCTTGAAGACTGGGATGGAGTCAGCGAAGAAGAAGACGGCAGAACCGGCAGCGAAACCCCAGAGAGCAAGTGGGAAACCCCTAACACAAAATTAGACCATATTCAATCAACCAAAGCGGCCCTAGGCCCCATGTTGAGTAACTTACCACTTGCTGACGAGCTGGGCGTTGATAGCCGGGGCAATGGTTGGGATTGGCTTGTACTTAGCGGAGAAGACGTATGGCTAATTTCCGTTAGTATAAGCCATATTTAAAAGCGGGAAATGGAAAGGGCTAAACGTACCTTGGCAGTTGGCATTGTTAGTTGTGAAGGGAGAGTCAAGAGGTGTGTGCCTATTGATGGTTGGACGGCAGTTTTTTTCGAGGACTTGGGACCAGCGCCGGCCAATCACAACGCTCCGAATATCCTCACCACCAGGAAATCACACTTCATGTCAGAATTGAGCGAATCTCGGCGACACGCTAATATTCTAGTCTATATTGTAGAGATACTGAAAAAATTAGGAGATGTAACTCATGATCGAATTGAATTGACTCCGCGTGGCCGATATAAGTAAAAGAGAATTGAGCAATTGATTTATGGCGCACTCAACGGTATTGGATCGCTTTCAGCGTCTACGACCAACGGTTTCTTCGGAATGTATGGACTGTGCAGTGACTCACGAGGTAGTTCAGTCATGGGTATTAAAGATATGCCCATTTTTTCAGCCTCGGAAGGAGTAAACGTACCAAAGTAGTCATGGTCATCTCTCTTGCCAGCATTCTCAATGGGAATCACACGACAGAGAGCATAGTACAGTATGAAGGAGATGATAAACTCAAAAATAGCAGCTCCGTCATAAAACCTTACTAGGCCCAGCCCGACATCGACGCTATGATTGATAACCGAAATCATCCCCGGTAGACCAATTGCCCACCCGACGACCCACGCTGTTATTGCCCGCAAATTGACTCCATGGAAATAATAATATGATCCGTCCCTTTTTAAAGTGTAGAGCTCTGATAGTATGACGTTTCTCTTACGGATTAGGTAGTAGTCACAGATCATGACTCCGATGAGCGGAGATAGAAAAACCGAGAAAGAGCTCATAACCTCGAGAAAAATGCTGCTGGTGTTGAAAAACAACCATGGTTGGACTACCCACGAAAGTAAAGCTGTTATGACTGAGCCTCGTCTGATGTTGATGAACTTGGGGAACATGCCCGATAGGTCCATCCCTCCCGCAAAGGCATTAGCGAGTATATTCTGGCATAGCTGAGAGAAGAACA
Source organism: Blastobotrys illinoisensis (assembly GCA_030558835.1). Lineage (NCBI taxonomy): Eukaryota > Fungi > Ascomycota > Dipodascomycetes > Dipodascales > Trichomonascaceae > Blastobotrys > Blastobotrys illinoisensis. Next base: position 30,431 of record JAKTQJ010000069.1, on the reverse strand, counting down.
GAAATAAAGCAAGAAAGAATGCTGCAGCTCTGGTTCCTGAGCTGTAGCTTCCTTCCAGCCACCTTAAGGCAAGGTCCAAAGGGTTCCAGAAATTCTCTCCGTACAAATTACCGCTTGACCATGAGGTGACGATGCCAAAGAAAGGTACAAGTGTACCAGGGATCATATATGCTAGGATAGTTCCAGGGAAAGACGCAATTTTGTTTTTTGAGAATCGGCTAAAGTCAGATTGATTGGTTATCGCTGCGGCCAGAGAACCTATCCATGTAGTAATGCCAAATATCCATGTCCAGCCTAGAGAATCAGTTCGCTCTGTAAAATTATCAAAAACAACATCAGAACTGACGCCAGCCCATATGCAAAGTGCGAGCATTGCAAGAAAGCAAAGCACATTGGCAATGGTCGTTGGCCTATCGATCTTCTCAGGGCGGATGCACAGTAGCAGGGCAATTGAGATCACGTAGTACAGGACAAAGCCCACAAGATCTCTGCTGGACATCCCAACACTTTCCGGGAAAGTATTAGGCATTGTGAAGAAGCTGTAGGACCAGCTGCTTAGAATCACAGTTATGCAAAGTCCTCCAATCCATGCCTGAGCTCCGAACCATACAATCGAGATCATGGCCCTCAATGCAGTCATGATGTAGCTTCCAAACATTCCAAATACAGTTCGCTGTGTAACAGCGTACCCAATGTGCCATGTAGCCCCAACATAGGAATTTGTGAGGCACAGAATAGCGACAAGAAAGTTACTTAGAACGACAATGCCGAGAACATGGCCAAGAGACAGTCCGAGGTCCAATAGAGATGAAGCGCTCATCCAGCAACTGATATTAATATTGCTAATAGCCCAAAACCCTAGATAAGTTAGGAAGCCCCAGGTACGTCTTTCCGGAGGTAGCGGGACCAAATCGCGATTACTCTGTTCAAGTTAACCACACTCAGTGCAGCGTCATTTTACATACGAGCCTAGTGGAGTTGGAAAGCGCAACAGTGAGGCGTAGCCATTTCTCTGCCTTCCTAAACATTTTCAATTGCGACCGTCGTTCATGGTAAGGGCCGAAAAGTACCAATAGAATGGCTTTATCAGCATTTATCCGAAGCAGCTAAGCTGAGCCCTTGTGTTGGATTCGCTTGTCTAACCTCTTTAGGCGATGATAAAACGGAATTATATAACCCCCTATGGTTAACATACTCAAACTAAATCTACCTTGATAAATGTATTAAACCTCTTTTTGTGGAAGTTATCTTTTTGTCGTGGTCCTAGAGAACTACCAGTGCCATTTATTGTCTGATAAAGGTATAATACCAGTACCAGGTAGTGCAAGTGCAAGGCAATTCACTCCCGATAACAAATAAAATTAATTCGGTGTCACTCATTCAAACATTCCTTAGGATAATCAATCGTTAATACTTTGCCGTCTTATCGCTTGCTTCTACCGTTGTTGGCTGAAGCCGCATGAGCCGCATGATTCACGTGATGCGCCGCTGGGTGGACCCGATATCGTCGAGCCACACCACACTACGTGGTGGTTAACCAGATAGTCGATGGAAAGGTCCCCTGAACGGTGGATTAGACTGGTTAATAGAGCATTTTAAAAATGGAGATAAACGGGAGAGGATTATTCTTCCTGTTTATGCTCTTTTTCATGTTCTTTACCCCCACGGGAACACCTCCAAGGCCAATCTCATCTGCGGAGCGTAAAGAACTTAAGAGCTATCTGGAGCGGCAGCGACATGAAATAGGAGTCGTGAATAACTCTACCTGGGGTGTAGGCTACGGAAACCTCACTGGCTTAGCGAAGTATCCGGCTGATCCTGATCCTGAGTGGTCTATCCTGGCTCCGGCCGTAAAGGAGAGCGCAGATGCCGTATGGGGCATGGAGGCTGCTAACGAAGACAGCAACTACTTCTACAACGTCTCCGGATCCATGCGCGGCAATTGGGAGCAGCTGGATGCCAGTTTAGTACCGGTTAAGATGGGCAAGAAGCAGGGAACCCACAATAACGGAACGAACGGCACTGCCGAGACTTTGAAGGAGGCCCTTGATTACGGCCGTCCAGTTCCAATTGGTCCAATGGGATACAGAGACATGAACATGATAGAGGTACTGGCTGAACAGAAGCCAGGAAATGTCTCGGCACTGAATTCTGGCCATTTGGAGATGTCGTTCAGACAGAAATCCATGGGAGAAGACAATGCGAGCCCATGGAATGTCTCCATTGTAGAAACAGTCATCAATCTGGGCGACCATGATGATTTGGAGAGCCACATGCTCGAAATGACCGGATTGTATATGAGAGATACTGGCAACATAGTCATGGCCACCACATCATTCAAATTTTCTGGTGAGAATGCTCTTCCGCAACTTCTGTTGACTGAAGGAGACTTCGAAGAAGCTAAGAAACTTATTGTTGCCGACTTGAAGAAAGGCATGGGCAAGTCGGCTGAAGGCGGTGACGAAGAATGGGAGACCTACGCCAACTTGAATTATGCTTATAATCAGTATGAGCAGGCAGTCGTGGACTCGCACAAATGCGAGTACCTCATGTATGGGCACATCCATTCTACTGGTCTCACTAAAGACGAGCTTGAAAGCATTGAAGATGAACTTCGGGAGCCCTTGGGCCGGCCCCACCTGAGGGTACCAGACCTTAAGATGGATGCCGTGTTCTACTCGCCCGACTGTGCTATTGCTTTCGGGACCGAGGCGCCTCTTGTCGGCGAGAAGACCGAGCGTTATTTTAACCGGGTCAGGAAGACTATTACTGTGTGTATCGTGCTGCTGCTCACCCAGACGGTGGTGACCGCCCTCCAAATGAGAGACACTAATACAGTGTCAACCATTTCTCGAGTAAGCTTTTATACCGTGGGCCTGATGGCGGTGCTTGATGGTGCTATCTGCCTCTCGGCGCTCGTCTCGTCCTTCATTGAGACGGTTGCCCTGCCATTTTTGGCCGTTGCGTTTATTTCGTTCGCCCTTACATCCATCTTTGAGATCAAGTACATGATGCTGATATACCGATCTCAGATGAATGAGACAGAGGCTGACGCGCGGGCCAGGCAGGTATCCGATGGGACTGGGCCAAGGTTTGTAGCTCGACCAGACGGCACAATTACCAACGAAAACGAGCTTCCTACTGTCGAGCCTGCTGCATCACCACAAGTGGGATCCCGTGTACCTGATGATGAACAGCATATCATGAGCATGATCTACACGCGGTTCTATTTCTGCTTGCTAGGGTTCCTCTTCCTGTCACTGGCTGCTACGTCGTGGCCGGTAGCATTTAGGCGAGTGTTTGAGTATGTCATTTCCATTGTGCTCTACTCGATGTGGGTGCCCCAGATTATTCGAAATGTGTATCGGGGTTCGCGAAAATCATTCCTGTGGACATTTGTCATTGTCATGACGGTTATTCGATTGCTTCCAACATTATATCTTTGCCTTGATGAGCGCAACGTCCTTCACCACCATTACGACCCCATGTTAGCTTGCATCATTGTAACCTGGCAGTGGATCCAGATTTGCATTTTGGTAACTCAGTCGGTGTTTGGGCCCCGATTCTTCTTGCCACGGGGGTTCTTGCCTGCATTGTACGATTACCATCCGATTATCACCGAAGACGACTTGGAGAGCGGGCTCAATTACACCTCTATTGCGAACTCTAACGATGCTTCTTCTACGGGGAAGCTCTCTACTGTCAGTTATCCATCGTACGATGACTCTGGCGGAAGCGTAACTTCAGAAGATGGCCTTTTGGCATCTGCCAAACATCCGCAGTTTGACTGTGCTATTTGCATGACTCCAGTTGAGTTATTGATCGTCCCAAAGGGTAGCACACATATTGCATTGTCTCCGGCAAATCTCCTCGCGAGAAGGAGGTATATGGTTACCCCTTGTCGCCATGTATTCCACACTGAGTGTATGGAGCGGTGGATGAGGAATCGACTGCAGTGTCCAGTCTGCCGAAACCCGCTACCGCCGATATAGCATATTGTATTTATTGATATAGAGTATCATCTTAATGTCAAAGCGAAAGTTGATTAACTAAAGAGGAAGCTCGTGAGAATATTACAGGAGCTAATTAAGGTTAGTAATGGGAAAGAAACATGCTGAGCTGGCAAAAGTGCCTTTGGAGCGCAATTGGTACATTCGACGAACGTCGACACGCCTAACATGAGATAAATCGACCTTGTATGGCTCAGGATACGAGCTGTTAGGGTAGAGGTACTCCTGGATGGTCAGTCGAAAGTCCTGGAGATTGGGGAGTTGTGATGCAATGCGGTTAATGAAAATAGCCTGGTACTCCATATGCTGTAGCTGGGGCAGGTTGAGAAAAAGGGCTTTGACTCTGGTGCAAGACGAGAGAGCTCGGAGAAGGGACTCGACCGCCGAATATCCCGACCCATCGCTATAACAGTTACCGATGGTCAGTTTTGATGTGACTTTCTTGAGCAACGGAGAAATTAGAAGCAAGGATTCGAAGCTGGTGGAATTTATTTCAAGGACTTCAATTTCAGGGGTGTCCCAGTTATTAATCTCATGGTCAATCAATCCCGATATTCGCATGCGATCCGCGTGTGGTGCGTTAACTCTGATCTTATCGAGTATGCCTTTACAAATCACCTCAGTGGAGTTGGGCGCAGAGATATGAATATCAAACAAGTAGTTTTCGATTTCAAATTCAGATACCGAGCTTGGCACTGAAAAGTCCACTCTTCTCATATCAGCGAAGCCGTCGTCTGGCCGATTCAACAGCATGTGCAGCTTTTCTAAATTCGGACATACTTCTAACGTCCATTGGACTCGTTGCAAAGAGGGTAGTGACGACACTGTCACCGATAAGGTGGATAGCTTTTCGCCCACGCCGGACCAGGCATTGGGGTGGATAACACAAAGCGGGTTACTCGTGGTCTTAATTGAAGCATCGAATCTATCGAGTTTCTCTATTCTGCCAATCTGTTGAAGCAAGAACGAGAGAGACTGCAGTCTATCTTCGGAAATTCCTGGCATGGGGAGGTAGATGCATGATTCTAACGCAACTTCGATGTTGGCGTTGGATGCCGGTATTGAGAGGATAATATCGTAGATATCATGCTTGATTAATAAATTGTGGCTCAGCTTTAGGCAAATTCTATTCAGCGGGCAGCGCTGGGCCCAGATGAGGTTCAATGCGCGTTTGACGTGGGCAGTGTCGTAGTCGAAGCGCTCCGTCAGGTCCAGACTTAGTACCTTAAAGTACCGTTGGACTCGCTGGAGGCAATCGGTGCTCACAAAGCAATACTCCCCGATCCTGTTCTTGATGATAAGGCCATCGGCACTGCTAAAGACGACAATGCTCCACACGAAAGGATCGGTGCGCAATGCCAACAGGCGACTGGCCCTTCTAGCTATAGTGAAGTCGCTTTCGGCATACTCGACGATTATATGCAATATTTCCAACGGTAGGCGACACAACATTATCTCGATAGGAGAGGATTACATTACCGGGCAAGCTTTATAAGTCATCGAATGAGTCTGGTCCCTTCTCCGCTTATAAAGACTCTCCTTTATCGACCCTGTTATCGTCTTGCCGATCCGGTGCGGCTGGACAAGGCCGTTTCCCCACAAAACACTTTGAAACGGTCACACGTCATGCGACTCTTCATCGCTATCATAACCCGGAGGAGGTGCGACAAGAATAGACAGATATTGCGATTTATATCTCATGAATGTACTGTTGGTTTTGCTCGCATAGGGCTGTTGTCTGGGTGACTTTAGTCAGGATATATAGCACAGTATGGTGGTAGGCGGGGATAGCCCAGCAATCCAATGCGATCGCCATGGGAAATACTCTAGAAAACCCCACGGCCTGCAGAGGTGTCTATAACCAGTCCGGTGATACGTGAAGTGAATATCCGCAATCCGGTGACTACTGCCACAAACTACGGTTGCAAACGAATTGATATCTTTAACTCCATGGGAGTTCATTACTACGTAATGAGCAACGGAAAACTACAGACGACGAATTGTGAAATGAGACCAGCGTTAATGGCCATTGCCGCAATCTACAAAGAGAGTTGCTGGCAAAGCTTAAATGAACAAGATATATCCAAGTCAACGGGCTCAAGCCCCTGTATTGCAAACTCAATGCGTCACAAGTAATGCCCGTACCATAGTTGTATCTACGGCGCATTCGTAACTGCGTAACTGCAGTGTGGGACAGCCGCACGCATGTTTCACTTGCAAACGCGACTCTGCGACAACGCGACATTTCCAGCGCAACGGCGACCCCCTAGTAGCCCCAAGGTGGACTATTAGTGGCGCTTTTGAACGCAGTTTGGCAAAGAAGGCGCCACAGAAAGATAAACTGCCGAGCTTGATTGATTGAAAGCCGCCTAAAAATAATAAACTCTTGACGAGACTAAAAGTGGGTCCGAGGGTGTTACGTGGCAGTTCGCTAGCTTTTAGGGTTAATATTGCGCGCGTCTGCAGCACTCCTGCCATGCCTCTGACGCGGTAAGTGACCGATTTGAATTTTGTTCTGGGGCCTTCCACCCGACAGATATATAAAACACCGTGTCCCCCATCTGCCCTCGATCTCGGTGGGTTGAAACTTTTTATCCGTAGTAACCATGAAAGTTCAAAACGTAGCACTGGGCTGCCTTCTCGCCTCGTCCGCGCTGGCGTCAATTGACCCAGAAGACGGCGCTGCCTTTGACAAGATTGTCGCTCCCAAGGAGGACAAGAAGGCCTCCAAGGTGGAGCACCCGGAGTACACTCCAATTGCAAAGCCCGCCTCGGCCGTCATGTTTGAGCAGTTTGGCGAGGGCGCCGAGGAGCGCTGGCTCCCGAGCCACGCCAAGAAGGACGACGAGTTCTCCTTCGTCGGCAAGTGGGCCTTTGAGGAGCCCTCCGTCTACCCCGGGTTCAAAGGGGACCGCGGCCTCGTGGTAAAGTCCCCGGCGGCACACCACGGCATTTCCGCCAAGCTCGACACGCCGCTCGACAACACTGGCAAGACGCTCGTCGTCCAGTACGAGGTCAAGCTCCAAAAGGGCCTCGAGTGCGGCGGCGCCTACATGAAGCTCCTCAGCGAGAACGAGGCGCTCCACGCCGAGGAGTTCTCCAACCAGTCGCCGTACCAAATCATGTTCGGCCCCGACAAGTGCGGCAGCACCAACAAGGTGCACTTTATCGTGCGCCGAAAGAACCCCCACTCGGGCGAGTACGAGGAGAAGCATCTTGCCGTGCCCCCTGCGGCGCGGCTCACGAAGCTCTCGAACCTCTACACGCTCGTCATCAACCCAGACAACTCGTTTGAGATTCGAATCAACGGCGAGACTGTGCGGGCCGGTAGTTTGCTCGACGGCCTCCTGTTCCGGCCGGCGTTCAACCCGCCGGAGGAGATTGAGGACCCGAACGACGAAAAGCCCGCCGACTGGGTCGACGAGGAGTACATTCCCGACCCAGAGCAGGCGACCAAGCCCGAGGACTGGGACGAGGACGCTCCGCTCCAGATTGCGGACCCGAGCGCTGAAAAGCCCGCGGACTGGGACGAGGAGACCCCGGAGACCATTGCGGACCCTGAAGCCGAGAAGCCAGTAGACTGGGACGACGAGGAGGACGGCGAGTGGGTCGCGCCAGAGGTGCCGAACCCGGAGTGCCTGGATCACGGCTGCGGGCCGTGGGAGGCGCCGCTGATTCGAAACCCGGATTACAGGGGCAAGTGGGTCCAGCCGGAGATCAAGAACCCCGAGTACAAGGGCGAGTGGGCGCCGCGAAAGATTGCCAACCCTGACTACTACAACGACGAGCATGCGAGTGATTTGGAACCGATTGGCGCCATTGGGTTTGAGCTGTGGACCATGCAGAACGACATATTGTTTGACAACATATACCTCGGCCACTCTGTCGAGGAGGCGGAGCAGGTTGGCAATGCTACGTTTGTGGCCAAGCACGAGATTGAGGCTGCCGAGGAGGAGGCGGTTGCTCCAAAGCCAAAGGAGCGGAAGCGGTACGAGTCGGCGCTGGAGTTCCTCAAGGAGGACCCTGTGGGCTACCTTGTCGAGGTTTCGCGGCTGTTTATCCTCAACTTTTCGCACAACCCGACTAATGCCATCAAGAACCAGCCCGGCGTTGCCATTGTGTTTGGCACGACCATTGTATCGCTCTTTGCTATTGTGTTTGGCATTCTCAACGCCATTCTCTATGGCGTCAAGGTTGCCGTGTTTGGCAAGAAGCAGCCCGCCGGGAAGAAGGCTGAAAAGTCTGCCGACAAGCCTTCTGCCGCCGAGTCTTCGTCCTCCAAGGCCTCTACTACTTCTGCTACCAAGCGAAAGGAGTAACCATTCTTTATTTTTTTTTATTGATTGCTTTGAATAGATTGTTTGTTTTACCCCTTTTTTTTGACCGTCTACGCGCATGAAGAGAATAATCGATTGAATTTCTTTAGGCTCGGGTAGCTCAAGAACCGTAATAAATAAATAATAATAGCTAACGGTCTTTGCCGCTCCTAGCGGGACCCAAAAGCGCCAGAGGGTTGCGATCCCTGAAATAGTTGAATCCGCTTTGCAGCCCCCTCGCCGTATTGTTGTCCCTCCAGGAGCGTCGGAGTCAAGTACGGTTAGACCTGAAAAACCGGCTAAACCGGCTGCTCTTCTTTTTAGACGTCGGGGGAGTACTGGCACTGGCAAAAGGGGCCACCTTCTCCAGTGGAGGCAAGTCCATCTCTACTGCCGGGGCTGATGGGTCTATTGGAGTAAAGTAAACCTGCACCCCGCTCGGCTTGAGCTTGTACTTGGACTCGATAAATATCCTCAGCGCCGCTTGGACATCATCGCGCTTCAATTGATTGTCAAGAAGTTCACTGAGCTCTATCGCAAAAGTAGTATACAGGTTGACTGCATTAGGGTCGCGGGCAATCTCCTCTTGGTTTTCCGGATCGATGCCTCTTGTCGCACAGTATTCGTCGAGCTTTTCCTTCAACATGGCAACTCCGGGGTCTGCTATTGGAGGGCTCTGCACCTCGTCATTTATTTGTATCACAAAAAAGTCTGGTTTATATGGCCTCTCGCTGAACGCTGTGCTTTCAAAGTACCCAGGGCGCATTACAAAATCTATCGGCACACCCATTCTTGCAGATGTCTTCGTTTGACGAGAACCCGCAGAAGCGAATCTGCTGAGACCCTCAGTATTTAAAGGGCACGACCCTCATGTATGCAAGTATATTGCGTCCCCATTTGGACGCATGAAATCTGGCAGTCGCATAACTACACAGCATTTCAGGACCGCCCGACCCACTTGCATGTTCTACATCTGGAAAAAATCGGACCGGAGGCGATGTGTTATACATGCCCTATACGTAGCTATACGTAGCTATAGGGAGCACGCATCTTTTTACGTGGGCCAACCAATGGTATTGATAGAATGACATGCATGAGGATCTAATTTACGCATGTCGGCAAGCCGCCTAAATTGCAAGGGTCACATGATATGTCTTAGCCGCATAAAGTGCGGCCCCCCTGATATGCCCGTTCTCCGTCACTTTGTAATCACATACAAGCCTTTTCAATGCTCTTAAAAAAGACTAATATATCCAAACGTTTATAAAAGAATTAGCCACCACTGCGTATCGATCTATCTTGCTCCATTGGCGGTACAGATCGTCCATGGTAGAGGTTCTAGCGTAATCAAGTTAGGCTCAACTTAAAGAGTCGGCTAAAACGGCTCTTCTTCTTAGGAGCATGGATAGGATTGTGGTAACTAGGTTGAACCGTTTCTAACGACGCCTGTCTAGGGGCGGGCCCAGTAGCATTTTTCCTGGTAGGTACTGCCAATTGCAACGTCGATGGCTCCATGTCTGCCGAAGTGGCATCAAATGGCATAAAGTAGTCCTGGGTCACGCTTGCCTTGCCGTCCATACTATCCCTCCACTTGATGTACTCCGAAATACCATTAAGACACTCCATGCTCAGCAGATGTTCGTTCATGAGCTTTTCCAGTTCAACTACATATGGTAAATTCAGGCTCCGCGCCTTAGGATCAGCGGTGATCTCATCAAGATTCAGCGGGTCAATGCCATTAGGCACACAATACTTGTCCACCTTTTCCTTCAATTCGGCAAGTTTGTGGTCGTAAATCGGCCGACTTTTGACCTTATTATCGAGTGTTACTGCAAAGAAATCTGGTTTATAAGGCCTGTCGCTGTATTTTGTACTGTTAAAGTACCCAACACAGAATATAACTTTTGGCTTTGACATCTTTCTTCCCATACTTTGAGTTCGGAATGTTTGGATTATTTAAATACAGTTTGGGGCACAAATATCCACTTCGTATCAAATGCAGTACGCCGCAACAGCTGCATAAATCACACGACCGTATACATTAACAGTACGTGTGAGACCGGCATTTTCATATGCGTGGGCGCCCTCTTTAATCAGCTTGTATACCAGCAAAAAACCTACAGTATTGAATACGAACACACATTCTTCCCATCAAATATGGTAGCATCGGCATGATCGAGTGGTAATTAACGCTATCAGGACGCGACAGCCAAGCTAGATTATGCTCTCAGCTGTCAGCATTGGTCAATGGGAAATGCTGTAAAAGGATAAGATACAAGAGTTTATTCATGATTCTGATTACCGTAATGTATGCGCTCGTAAAAGAATCAATTTCCAACAATCATAGTAGTATTCTTTCCAAAGGACTTTGGACGCACCTGCGGAGGATCAAACGTAGTAGTTGGCTTGGATACAAGAACGGGAGCAGGAGCCGTTCTTGGTACGCTCTGAGACCCAGAGTAAATGGTGGAATTTTTAGTTGTCTGATAGTTTCCGGGGGAGCGACTCATAGTAGTCACCGGGGCAGTGGTCGGACTATAAGTAGTCGGCTGGACAACCTTGCCTTGATTGTCAACAATTAATGGAGGAGCACCAATGTTCGGATTGGCTGGATTATAGGGAGCAGTAGTGGTTGTAGCGGTTGTAGCGGTTGTAGCGGTTGTAGCAGCTGGAGCTGCTGGAGTGCTGGCTACAGGAGTAGTTGCCTTCTGGGCAGAGGCCGGGGAGCTAGCCAACTGAGCCGAATTAGAAGATGCTGGGGATGGGGTTGGAGACTCCTTCTTTTTCGACCGGAACAGACCACTGAACCGATGTTTTTTCTTTTCCACTGGAGGATTGAGGGTGTTGCTCTTAGCTGTAGCCGCAGTAGTAGTGGCTGCAGGAACTGTATTAACGGCAGCTGGAGGATTAGTTACCGGAGTGCTCGTAGGAATAGCAGGAGCAGATGCTGGAAGAGCGGCCCTTTGTGGAGGAGGATAGGTGGTAGCGGCGGAATTATAGGGACCCGTAGTAGTAATTTGGTAGTTCGTTGCCTGGCCATAACTGGCCTTGGCATAAGTTGGGATATACGCCCTCATAGAGGCCTCAGCCGAATCCAGGCCATAGCGAGCAGTTAGATATTGCCTCAAAGAATCAAGGGTCCCTGGCTGGGCCAGCTCGCTCTCCAGCAGGCGGGTGGCCCCTTCCACATAGAGATTGAACAAGCTTCTTGCAGTAATGTCCTGTGCTACCGACTCCGTGCTGTTTGGATTCAGCCCCCGGGGTATACAGTACACATCGAGCGCCTCTTTGAGATCGGAAATAGCTGTATTATAGATTGGAGGGCTCTGCATGTCGCCATTCATCTTGATGACGAAGTAGTCCGGCAGGTGTGGCCTGGGGCCACGGGACGTTGAATCATAATAAAAAGGGTAAACTACAAAGTCCAATGGAATAATCGACATTTATCGCAAGAAATATTAATGTAGGTGGTACGAGGTAGGCAAAAAAAGGTTGTCCTTTTTATGCAATCCCCGCCAGGGGCTTTACGAGGCTCAGCCGCTTACGCGCGGTAGCCCTGCACGGCTTACGTAGCGAGGTCCGGGTGACACACCTTTGCATCATAATATTTGGTGCACCGCCTTTGACCAGTCAATGTAGAATTCTCGTCATGTTCGCGCGCCCAAATGTGTTCCCGTGCCGCAGTGAATGCGGCGAGTGCAAAGCTTATCGACCACTATGACCACTATATCGTCAATAGCCCATCTGCCAGTTAACCGCCATTGCTGCCCAGCAGAAAGTAGGCGAAATACGGATTACATGAAAGAGACTTCCTTGAGTAATTGGTAAGTTATCTTGTCGATCGCATGAGAGATACCAATTGGAGGGCCCAGAAATGCGGGCTCTGATTTTCTTCCTAAGATTGGTATGACTATATCGAAAGATTAACATCCGCCAAGACGCCGGCTCGGTACAATCTGCAACGGCATTTTAAATATGACATGTGCAAACATCCAGCTTTAGGTTATCATATTCACTAATGTTACCCTCTGTGTGCTACAAATTTAGAAATGCCTACAAATATTGTGAAATGGTATATGGTCACGGGGCCAAAAGCCGTAATTAACGCGTTGCGCGCGCGGTCAACGCGTTCCCGACGCGTTGACGCGAGGCGAAATCTTCATCTCATCTGAAATTTGGCCACCCGGTAGACAAGATTAACTTTGGAATAGAGCCTTTCATACCCGTAGATTATAAATGAAGCGGTCCGAGGTACCCAGCGTAATCAAGAATGGGGACCTCTGCGCCCAAAAAAAGTCCAAGGTTGACCCTTCAGTCTTGCTAAAGCCCTTCAAGGTCCCCTTCGCAGAGTCGACCCGGGCCCGAAGAGCGACCCGGAAGGCTGTCAACTACAATGAGCTCGGCGGAGGAGACCCCAATGCCGAAGGCTATGGCCAGGACCAGCGAAAGCCTTTCGGGTACGTGGATCGTAATAAATTTATACAGTCCGAGCAGGTTTTAAGCCAGCGGTTCAAAGTGCCGATTAAAGAACGGGAGCTCGAGCTTTCATCAAGACCCCCTCCGTCCCTCGGCCTCTGCTCTCGTATAGATATGCCCCCGCGTCCTTTGCACGATCCATGTGAGGACTTTGCTATCGTCCTGTATGATCCGACTATCGACGACGAGCCAGTCCCGGAGATTGAAGAAGTTTATACCAAGCCTCGGCCCGACAGCACATCTCAGGAGACGGAGGTAACTTCTGTTCTGGTGTACAAAAAGTACAAGAAGCCTGTAAAGTCGCTGGTGGATATTCTGGGGCTCAGAAAGCCCGAGAAAAAGGAACATCCTAAAGTACCCGTGGTTGTGGATCCTAAGCTCTCAAAGATCTTACGGCCTCATCAAGTAGAGGGTGTCAAGTTCATGTACAAATGCGTTACGGGACGGGTTAAGGCCAATGTCACGGGCTGTATCATGGCAGACGAGATGGGTCTGGGTAAGACGCTCCAGTGCATCGCGCTTATGTGGTCGCTGCTTAAGCAGAGTCCTGAAGGGAACAAAGGAGTTATTTCCAAGTGCATTATCGCCTGTCCAGCCAGTTTAGTGACGAACTGGGCCAATGAGCTTGTTAAATGGCTCGGAGAAGGAGCGGTGATCCCATTTGCTGTGGACGGAAAGAGTGTCAAAGGAGGTGCCGCTGAACTCGGTATCGAAGTAAAGAAGTGGGCCATGGCCTCGGGAAAGCAGGTTGTTAGGCCAGTGTTGATTATTTCCTATGATGGTTTACGGCTGCAGACCGAGAATTTGAAGAATTGCGAGGTCGGACTACTGCTCTGTGATGAAGGGCACAAGCTCAAAAATTCCGATAACGTCACTTACAAGGCTCTGGACTCAATTAATGCGGCTAGGAGAGTCGTGCTTACTGGTACCCCAGTGCAAAATAACCTCAAAGAGTATGTGTCTATTCTCAATTTTGCGCTTCCGAACCTCGTGGGGTCTCCAGCTGAATTTCGGCGCAACTTTGGTAATGCTATCATGAGAGGTAGAGACGCTGACGCTACGGACGACGAGAAGAAGGTTTCAGATGCTAAGCTGCAGGAGCTCACTAAACTCGTCAATCCATTTATTATCCGCCGAACAAACGACTTGCTCAGCAAATTTTTGCCCACCAAGTACGAATGTGTGGTATTCTGCGAACTGTCTCCATTCCAGCGTGATCTTTATGAGCTCTATGCCAATTCGACAGCCGTGAAGCAGATTGTAGCACAAGAAGAAGAAGATGTGGGGAAGAAGAAGAGTGGCGTTGGAAAGCTTGTCGAGATTTCAAAACTGCGAAAGCTATGCAACCACCCTGATCTCCTCAAGCTCCCTGAAGACCTTGATGGATCTGAAAACTACTTCCCCGAAGGATACACCCCGATGCATATGCGATTTGGCCGCGACAGAGACCTGGACTGTTCACTCTCTGGCAAGTTCAGAGTTTTGGAGCGGATGCTGTGGAAGATTAAGACCGAATCTGACGACAAAATTGTGCTCATCAGCAATTTTACCGAGACTCTTGACATTATTGAGCGAATGTGCCGAGCAAGGAGATATGGTACTCTCCGTCTTGATGGTTCCATGCAGATTAAGAAGCGTCAGAAGCTAGTGGATAAGTTCAACAACCCTGATAGCGAAGAGTTTATCTTCCTACTCAGTAGCAAGGCCGGTGGATGTGGTATCAACCTCATAGGCGCCAATCGTCTTATATTATTGGACCCCGATTGGAATCCTGCCTCTGACCAACAAGCCCTGGCACGAGTATGGCGAGATGGCCAGAAGAAGACGTGCTTTGTTTATCGGTTCATTGCTACGGGTACAATTGAAGAAAAAATCTTCCAACGCCAGTCTATGAAGCAAAGTCTATCGTCGTGCGTGGTTGATGAGAAGGAAGATGTTGAGCGAGTTTTCTCTTCTCAGGATCTGCGGCAACTGTTCAAGTATCGCTCTAAAACACTCTGTGATACCCATGATACTTTTAAGTGTAAGCGGTGCCGCGACAGCAAGCAATTGATTAAGGCTCCAGTTATGCTGTATGGTGATGCTACCACTTGGAACCATTACTCTCGCAATGAGCTTTTGAGGGTTGAAGACCATCTTTTGAAGCAAGAGAAGCAGACTGGAGATGTCAGCTTTGTGTTCCAGTACATGTCCCACTAATTGTGTATATTTATCTAACTTTGACTAACACCATACCTATTCCTTTATTGCATACTTTCAAATGATCAGTCAGTCCACGGAGTCGATGCACAACGAATCAATTGGATAATCAAAACGATGATAATCAATTGTCCAGTTTTCTTTGCTACTGTAATTGCTCTTACAGCCCATGCTTATTTTACAGTAGTGCCCTATATTACCGTAGAATCCTGTGTGGGAGTGAAGCTGTGGGCTGCCGGGGCAACTCACCACCACTTACCTCCGCCATCACATTTTACAAAACGAGAGCATACCTACCGGTATTGTGAGAATGTTGCACGGTAACCTGGGAAAAAACATCTGTGGTAGAATAATAATAATAAACAATCAAATTAAAATAATAGAAGAAATATAGAAAAAATAAAACAAATTACAACTCGGCAACGGCAACGGCAACGGCCTGGAGCTCGTTGTGGGAGATGGAGACCTTGACACCCTTAACACCCTTGGCGTCAGCGGCAGCCTTAGCATCACCGTGGAGAACAACTGTTGGGCCACCAGTCTTCTGATCTCGGACAATCTCAATGGACTTCAGCGCAGCGCCACCGCCCTGGCTCTTCACACCCAAAGACTTGAAGACAGCCTCCTTCGCAGACCAGGTGCCAGTGAAAGAAGCCTGTGGGTCTGGGCTGGCGAAGCAGTAGTTCTGCTCCTCCTCAGTGAAGTTTCGCTCCACAAAGGTAACGTTCTCAATGTTGAGAGCAGAGAGAGACTCAACATCAACACCAACGTTGGTAGAACCAACAGTAGACTTGGCGAGCTCAGCAAGAACCTCAGCGGTGTGCTCCTCAGCATTAGTAGCAGAGGCACGCACCGGCTTGGACTTGGAGAAGAGAAGGCTCTTGGACTTGTTCTCGTAACCAATTCGCACCAATGGGTCCATGTAGACAGATGGCTCCTGGTCCTCAGTGTATGGAGGCTTGTCCTTGGCGTCAAACATGGAGTTCTCAGCAATGGCGTGGTGCAAGTATCGGTAAGCCTTGTTGTATCGAGCAGCAACCTTCTTCTGGTAGGCCTCGTAAGTGGACTTGCCGAGGGAAGCAAGGAAGTAATCTGGATGGATGACCACGGCAATAGCACCCTTCTGACCGAAACCGAAGGAGGTGACAGTGGCAGCCTTGATACCGTCGGTCTGGATGGTGACGGATGGGTAAACAACGTGCTCGAAGCCCTTCATGACGCTGTCAATGTTATCGGCGTTTCGGTTGCCCGGAACGAGACCAGTGTTGAGAATCTGGAGCGCACCGTTCAACATCCAGGCACCAGCAGCACCCTTCGGGTGGCCAGTAAGGAACTTCTGGAAGACACCGAGGACTGGGTTACCCTTGGATCGGCCCAAGTGCTTGTACATGGCGTCGATAGCACCAGACTCGTTCTTATCGTTGGCCTTGGTGGAGGTACCGTGGAAGGAAGAGACACCCAAGTCGTCGATGGTGAGGTTGTAGGTGGCAAGGGCACCTCGCAGTGGAGCGATTCGAGAGTCCTGCTTCCAGAACTCGTTACCCCAGCTGTTGAGGGCCTCCTTCTCCTGTCGTCGGGCCTCGGCAGAGATCTGCTGGGTTCGCTCGTTGTAGAAGGCAGAAGACTCCTCTGGAGAGAGCTCCAAGGAAGCAATCTCCTCCTTGAGGTAAGCAAACTCGGTCTCAGTCCACTCCTGGATCTGCTTCTTTCGGGTCTCGAGCTGTCGCCGTCGGTACTTGATATCAAGCATTCGGTATGGGTACTTGAGATCGGCAGTGTTCTCTCGGGCAGTGGTCATGATACCCTTACCTGGAGCTGGAACAGATCGGCCAATCTTGTCAGAGGCAGTAGCAGTCATGGCAACAACACCGTAGATTGGAACACCCATGTCAACGGCGAGCTTAGCGTTCATGATAACCTGGATACCAGCACCCTGGGACTCCATGAACCCGGATCGAGTAGAGGTGTTTGGTCGAGACATCTCCTGTGGAGTTCGGCCGTGCTCAAACTCAGTAACGGCGTTGGAAGTCGCATTCATGTTACCGAACTCGTGAGAACCCTCCTCCTGGAAGTCGTCGTAACCACCGACGATAACAACCTTGGCCTTGCCGGTCAAAATAAGGTCGATACCAGAGTCAACGGACTCAATGGCAGTGGCACAGGCACCGACTGGGGTTCGAATTGGACCAGACGACGAGATCAGCAACATGTTAACCCACGCAGACATGGTGTTAATGAAAGACTCCTGGAGAATGTCGTTCTGGACTGGCTGGTCAAGGTATCGGTCCTTGAACATGCCTCGGAGAGCAGAAACACCACCCATACCGGAACCAGAGCAGTTACCAACCTCAGACACGTGCACATACTTATAGAACTCGTATGGGTCGGTGATACCAGCGGCCAAAAGAGCCTCGACGGTGGAAACAAGCACGTAAAGGGTAATTGGATCGACCTGGGAGATAATGTCCTCGCTGATACCATATCGTCGAGCGTCCCAGCCGGTTGGGATCTGACCAGCGACAAGACGGTCGAACTTAAGCGCCTTGGGAATGAAGATTCGGGCGCCCTTGAGGAATCGCACGGTCCACTGGCCAGTCTCCGGGATCTCAAACACCTCGACCTTGGCACCCTGCTCAAGCTTGAACTGTTCAGCAGCCTCCTTGGAAGACTCGAATGGCTCAAGATCGTGCTCGACAATAACTTCCTGCATGAACTGCTTCTGGTTTGGATCGTAGCCGTTGAAGAGCTCAGACTCAATGAGACGGATACCGGCGTGCTCAAGAATGTACGACTCGTACTTGTTCTTAACGTCCTTGTCGTCAACTGGCTCGTTGGTCTTGGTGTCAACCCAGCCGGTGTATGGCTTGCCCTTGAGGTTGCCATTGTGGTGCTTGATAAGACCCATGATCCAAGCCATCTCAATGGCACCCTCGAGGGAGAAAGCGCCATTAGCCTCCATCTCCCATCGGGTTCGAGCGTTACCCCATGGGCCGACTTCGGAGAAACCAGTAACAACGATGACACGCTCTGGGTCGAGCATGCCCTCGAGCTCTGGCGAGATCTTCTTGAGGTCGTCGTAAGACTGCAGCTTGGGGAACTCGAACTTGTGGTTGGCTCGTGGCTTGACGAAGGCCTTCTGGTATGGCAAGTCAGCGTCTGGACCGTTGATGACCTTGTGCTCAATAGCAGTTTCCACCGAGACAGCTCGTCGGAGCTCACTGGAGTCAAGGAGCTCCTTTCGAAGTCGAGTGGTGACCTCCTTGAGGTCCTCAATGGACTGCCAGCCACCGTCCAAAGCGGCCCAAATTGGCTCCGACTGGCAAATGTTGACCACAGCTGGAGTCATGAGACCGAGAATGTTGAAGGCCATCTCCTTCTGGGAGAAGGTTCGCAGACCAATCTCCTCGACACCCTGGGCGATGATGTTGTTCTGGTTCATGAGACCAGTACCTCGGGTCCAGCCAATGACGGCACCGCAAATGGTAAGGTACTGACCCCAAGACTCGGAGTGCCATCGGTTGAACAGAGTCTCGAGCGAGATCTTGGACTCGGAGTAGAGACCGTCAGCGCCGAAGGAGCCGTGGTTTGGAGAGAGTGGGAGCACAACCTGCGCCGGTCGAGTCTCGTAGCCGTGGGAGGCTTTCTGGGACTTGACGTTACCCAGGAGTCGCAGCAAATTGGTGAGCATGAGTCGGTGAGCAAGCTCAGACTTAGACTCGATACCGTCGAGCTCAATGCCGTTCTCTGGGATGGCGGCGAATGGAATGATGAAGTCAAGATCCCAACCAAGACCGTTCTTGCTGTCGTAAATGTACTCAACCAAAGCGCTGACGTCCTGCTTGGAGGCCTGGTTGAATGGAACAACAATGAGAGTGGAGCCCTGGGCACCGTATCGAGTGTAGATGGATTGGTAGAACTCAGTAACCTCTCGAGAGTATCGCGAGGTAGTCACAACAACACGGGCACCACCAGAGAGGAGACCCTGGAGAATATCAGCACCAATAGATCCGGCACCAGCGCCAGTAACGAGAACATTCTTGTTGGCGAAGGTGAGACCCTCCTTAGCAGCAGACTCCAAGCCGTCGAGATAGAGAGCGGACAAGTCTCGACTGTAGGTCCAGTTGGAGGAGTCGACTCGCTTCTTGAGGTGGAGGAATGGAACGATCTCGTCAGACATGGACTTGGCAGAAACGGTCTCCTTGGCTGGAACTCCGGCCTTGTTGGCAGCCTCCTTCTTCTCCAGAAGGCCAACAAGGTTCTTGTAAAGATTCTCGACCTGGGCAAGAACCTCCTTGTCCGAAGCATTCTGAGCGGAGAGTTTCTTGTAAACCTGGGCAAGCTCAGCACGGGTATGGGAACCGGCAGCAGGGTCTCGGGTAGCCTCAGAACCGGCGGCCATGGACTGGACGTAGTGCTCAAGCTTTCGCTCGGCCGCTCGTGGCTCCTCCTGGTACTGGATGTTGCCCTTGGCGTCGACGGTAGTCTTTGGACCGGTTGGGTAGGTCACATCCTTGTAGACCGGGTCAACCTCCAAAGCCTCTCGGCAGTTCTCGAGCAGCTGGAGACCCAGCTCCTTGGCAAGCTTATAGTTCTCGCCCTTGTCGGTAGCCAGGTGGTCCATATGATACTGCATGAAGTCAATAAGCGCTGGGTTGGCTCGGTTCATGATGGAGATACATCGGGCGACAATCTCACGGTCAACCTTGGACAGTCGGCCGAAGATGATGTCGTAGAACATGAGCAGAGAGTCCTGTCGCGCCCAGTTCCAGTACGAGTCGTAGACACGGGCCTTGAGTGGAGAGAAGGCCGGCTTGATGCCGGAGGCGTAGAACTCACCGTGCTCAGCAGTCCACAGATCGAGCTCAGCCTGGAGCTGCTCGGTAGCCTCCTTCTGGGCAACAAAGGCCTTGTCGCCGTTTCGCAGGTCGACCTTGAGGTATCGGGCGAAAAGCTCGAGCTGCTGCTGGATGAGCTTCTTCTGGTCCTTGGTGAGCTCCTCGAAAGCAGCAGTGTCGATAACGGCACCGCCAGCAGCGGCGCCACCGGCACCACCAGCGGCACCAGAAGAGAGCGAGATGCCCGCCGAAGCAGCGTACTTCTGGGCCATCTCGTCCAAAAAGGCCTTGGCATCTGGCTCGCCGCCAAGTCGGCTCTTTGGCTCGTTGGTCAGAGCAATCAGCAGAGTGCTGTCCTGTCGGCCAGCGCCCAAACCCCATCGGTCCTGGAGGTACTTTCGGGCGTTGGTGATGGAGAAACCACCCGGCATCTTGGAGGAGATCATTCGCGAGACCAAAGAAGAGGACTGCTTACCGAGCTGGCCGTTGAAAGTGTCCTGGAACTGCTCGGCGAGCTCGCTCAGAGGAGTCTCCTCTGGCTTCTCTGGGGTAGCACCGAACTCCTTGCCGAGGTCACCAAGAATCTCGTTCTGCACCGTGGACTTACCGCCAACCAGGTCCTTGATAGCCTTGGAGAGTGGCACCTGGTCGAGGGTCTTCTTGAGCTTGTGGGCAACAAGAGCGTGCAGGATCTCAACGGCCTTGACTGGAGCGTCGGCGACGGACTCGACTGGGCCAGCCGCAGCTGGGGCGGCGGCAGCTGGAGCCGCAGGGGCCGCAGCTGGAGCGGCGGCAGCAGGAGCAGTCTCGGCAGCAGGTGCAGCAGGCTCTGGAGCGGCCTCCACTGGGTCTGGGGTGTAGTAGATCTCCTTGGTGTCCTTGGAGTAGCAGAGGATCTGTCGCTGCAAGTTGAGCGCGGAATCATAAGTCTCGTACTTGGACTTGATGGTTCGCGTAGCCATACCGGCAAGGGTTGGAGACGGGCCAATCTCAACCAGTCTCTCGGCGTTGAAATCAGACAGGATCACATCCTGGGTCTCAATCCTAGATCTGTTAGCTGCTTGTTCTGTCGAGTTCGGGCTTTTAACTTACCATCGGACTGGAGAAGCAAATTGGTACGCCAAAAGCTCAGTCAACAAGACGTGAGCGAGTTCCTGCTCGACTTCAGGACGCATTATTAGGATTTGGTAAGTGTGGACCACTGAAAAAGTTGTTGATCCGTTATGGGGAGGAAAAAAGGGATGAATTCGCTATATATCTTGCAGCCAACTGAAATATTTGATGCGCTTTTGTTGAATTATTTTCCCGACGTCCGGCCGACCCAACGCCCAACAAGACACAGCCGCACGTCAGCCCTGTAACCAATATTTGTAACTACAGCCGCACGTTATTACTGTAACAAAATTTTACCACTAATAAATGCAATCTGATGAAAGATAGATGAATACCAGTTTGGCTGCGTTCCATGTAGTTGCCTATCGGATACAGCTATTGGATGTAATGGATAATTGCCTCTACCTCTATCACTAAAATTTGTAGCGTTGTTGGGCTGCTCGACGGACTTATCAATATAACATGATATCCATTACTATTGTAATATCTAGAGTGCAGTACCGCATACAACGGAAATACCTGCTCTGTGGTATGGCTACGTACATTGTAGATGATTGGCAGGGGGATGTGTCGATTTCCCGATCTGTTGAGCCCTACGCTGGTACAGCGTCGACTGCAGAGCCTTGCGTTATCAACTATTGGTTTACAACGTACAACATCACTGTAAATATTTCACAGGCTCTTCCTTCGTCGCACACAGTGCTGGCAGAGGCTATTCCATCGAATCAGAGATCTCAACGTAGCATTCTAACAGCCTACATGCTCGCTTAGCATTTCAATAAAAAGTTGCAACGGTTTTTGGTCGCCATGGGAACGAACGACCGAGCGAGCGCGCGACG
The DNA here is from genome assembly GCA_030558835.1 of Blastobotrys illinoisensis. Classification (NCBI taxonomy): domain Eukaryota; kingdom Fungi; phylum Ascomycota; class Dipodascomycetes; order Dipodascales; family Trichomonascaceae; genus Blastobotrys; species Blastobotrys illinoisensis. The sequence continues at coordinate 8,643 of JAKTQJ010000069.1, read as the reverse complement.
CGTGCCCCGGGGCCGCAAATATTTCAAGCAAACCTTTCTCGTTCATTTCTTCCTCCTACTATATTCACACATTGGTCGCATCTTTTCACCAAAGACGGTAAGATGGCCGCCAAAGACCGGTAAATAGACAATATAAACAGTAAACTCAAGTGGCATTCTTCGTAGATCGAAAATGCCCAGATCTATTTCATCGGCTACGCAAGTAGCCGAGATTGGTGAAACGAGCTTTGCGACTCGTTTCAGCGGAAATAGGCTTGGAAGAAGAATCGGTTTTCTCCACCCTGGCTGCATGGTCAATGGCATGTCATGGACTAAATCACTAACCGACATCACATAGTCTCTATATTACAATTACTTGCTACAAATTGCTATACACTCTTGCTTTTATTTACATTACGCTACGATATTCTGCTACTCATTGTGGATTTGACGTGTCATGCTGCCTGAGGTGCAGTTGTAACAGATCCGCATTTAAAAGGGGCAAAGGAGACAGCTAAAACAAGATCCACCCCGGTCCTACTTGCCATTATTATGACGGTAAAGGGGCACGCCGACGAAAATACGCCTATAGCATACGGCATATGGCTAATGCGAACGGCTAATAATACGGCTAATGGACGGGGGTGGTAATAATCGCTCAGATCGCGATTTTTCAAGGGGGGATACAGGCATATGTAAGGCTCGCTGTAGCGGTTGCATAGTGCCTGCGCCAGCGGGACCCAGCCTCCTTTCAAATTTTAGAAACCGCGGCCGCCGCCGCCGCTAGCACCCACCCCCTTTTACTCAAAGTGCCTAATTCAATATACCGACACGACACGCACTAGAGGGATGAGCTACAATAACAACGGGTACAACCAGTACGGGAACGACCAGTACGGCAGCCCGTACGGGGACAACAGCTACGAGATGAACAGCAATGTCGGGTCGCAGGGTAACGACGATATGATGATGTTTTTCCGGGAAATCGACGACATCAAAAAGTCGCTTGTGCAGTACGACGACAATGTCGACCGAATTGAGGGGCTGCACAAGCGGTCGCTGACGGAGGTTGCTGGCGGGGAGGGCGAGCAGTGGACGCAGAAGAACATTGACGAGCTGGTGGGCCAGACGTCGCAACTGGCGAGCTCGCTCAAGCAGCGCATCAAGAGCCTCGAGAGCCGCTCCATGCGGGACCCGACCAAGAAGGCCCAGGTTGAGAACGCCAAGAACCAGTTCAAGACGTCGATCCAAAAGTACCAGGCCGTGGAGCAGCAGTTTAGACAGCGGTATAGAGAGGCGGCGGAGCGGCAGTTCCGTATCGTCAAGCCGGACGCGACCGAGGACGAGGTCCGGGAGGCCGTCGACAACACGGAGAGCCAGGTGTTCGCCCAGGCGCTCATGAGCACTAACCGAAGAGGCCAGGCGCGAACCGCGCTTGCCGAAGTCCAGAACCGACACCGGGAGATTGAAAAGATTGAAAAGACCATGGCCGAGCTGGCGCAGCTGTTCCACGACATGGAGGTGCTGGTTGCCGAGCAGGACCAGGCCATTACGCATATTGACGATCGAGCGCAGGAGGTGCAGCATGACATTGAGCAGGGCGTGGGCCACACTCAGAGAGCCGTGGTCAGCGCCAAAGCGGCCCGAAAGAAGAAGCTCTGGTGTCTGTTTATTATTGTTGTTATCATTGTCATTCTTGCCTTGGTCTTGGGTATCTACTTTGGCACCAAGTAATAATACCTTTGATGACAAAAAGAGAGATGCTTGTTATTTAATGTTATTTGTTTCTAGATACATGAGAGTTCTAATCTGTTAATTTTACCATGACTTTGCGATTTACGAATATCCGTTCGATGAGTAGACGGCCTTGGTGCCAAGTGTACTTCGGCTATGCCACATGTTAGGCTAAGACGGACAGTTCATGTTTCAAATCAACCGATTCATTTCCTGTGGCAGTGAAGGTTTCGGAAGGGCTGTGTGCATTAAGTTAGTTACTAAACTCCGTAAGCTCCAACGTCGTAACTTACATGATATATTCAGCCGCGTTATTCTTCAGTCAGCATGAGAGCTTTGGGCCCGGAGATATTGCGAGATTAGTTTTATAGTGTGCAGAGAGCATTATTAGGGTCTGCAAATTAATTGCAATATCGCTCTGGCATTAAACAGTTTAAAAGCCCTTGGAGATCTGTTCAGCCGTATACGGTAGGAATTGTTGATCCAGTCTTTACAACTACCGGTTATAGCATCGCTAGGTGTCTTTTGACGAAAACCAGAAGTCATGCGGAATTCTTCAAATGAAGAAATATAGAAATGAAACAAAACAAATATAGGTAAGAAGCAGAACTGGCTACCCGTGGTTGTAGAAATGGGCTTGGATTTAGAGACCGAAAATTACAAACACGAGGATCCATAGCACTGGTACTGCTGATGCAACCCCCGTCCCCTGAGCATCGTCAATATATTAAAAGTGGTTCGATATTCTATCGAAGTCTCAATTAGGCACCCATGCCAAAAATAGAGAAAAGAATATGGCATTCAAAGTTCAACGGGTTCTAAATAAAGTACGGATATTGGAACCCGTTTCGAAATTATGCCCTGTATGAACTGGCTGGTTTGGCGTCGCGCACGAAAATATGACCGTCAATTATATGACAGATTATGCTTGCTCTCCTACGATTTAGTCCATGGAGATGAGTATTTAAAAGCAAGAGCCTACAGTAGTCATGCGCTCAAGATGAATTGCAGCTCATGCATAAGAGATTGATGGACAAATCTCAGTTATCTTTTACCTCTGTTGCAAGCAAACATAATTTCTGTATATCAAGGTGACTGTGGTACTACCGTACAAGTATAATGTCATCACCATGCAGATTTCCCCTGAGTCACCAGCTCGCATCACCAAGATTTTTTGATGTTGCAAAAGACAATCAGTTAGGTAAAGGTGAAAAATAAGAGCAAGGCGAACATGAATTTCAAAGCTCTGCCGGTCCCGAATGAGGTATGGATAATGGTTATGGAGTATCTGAGGGAGCCACCTCATAACTGCACCCTATGGAGAGTCAGGCTTGTTTGTCGGCAATTCAACTCGGTGATTATGCCATATATATGGAACAAAGTTGTATTGTCAGCCGAGTGCTCTGACCATTTTCGCTACTCCGCAGGTGATGATAGAACCACCTTCTATAGTCTGAGAGAAAGCAAGCAGTGGTGTGCACCAGACGACAAAGCGGTCGAGTTGCCCAAAATGTTTACCTTGGCTGAGATTGTGGAGGACGTGCAGAAAAATCATACCGGCCTGTCAGTACCGAAACTGTTAGAGCTTGTATTGGCTCAGTATGTGACCCGCGGTAAATGCGACAGCACAATTGCCTTCTGCCTCAAAACTCCTCCGCCAGAGCTCGTAGCGCAAGCGGACATGTCGTGGGGCAATCGCTTTAATGCACAAATCATTTCCGACACGATAAAGAGCTTTGTAAGCGGGAACAAAGTATGTCGGCATGAAACGCTGGTAGATGAAAGGCGGATTAAACATGCAGACCAATTTGTCAGTGAGCACTTGGAAGATATCCGCGAAATATCCATCCAGTCCAAGGCGAATCTGTTCAAGATGCACTGCACTTGCTATAACCGTTTGCTAGATCTTCTTGGTCAGCTGACCGCAGCTCCACGGCTGAGAAAAGTTAGCTTTTACGTTACGAACACGATTACCCAAGATGGTTATCTTGGACGGGCGCTCATAGAAAAGTTGCAATTTCAACCGCAGGTTGATTGCAAGCTCGACCTTCATTGCTACAGTGATGGCCCCGGCAAGCTAATGGAGATGCTGAGAGCGCTGGATCGCCCCGAACAAACGAGTGCCTCACTTTGGGATCATTCGAACTACAACTCGGTTATACCAGCGCCATTCCATTCGCTAAGAGAGCTTAACATCACCCAGATTTACAATTTGTCTTCACGGCGGGTTGCGGTTTTGCTGGCAATGCCAAATCTCACGCGCCTCGGTGTTGACACGGCAGGAGATCTCTATCAAGAAGGCGGGGTGTTCGGCGTGCCCGAGAATATCGAGCAACTTACGCTGTACTGTGAGCTGCAACAATCTGTAAACCTGCGTGGTAGGATTGTCGGTGAAGGGGTCAAGGTGTTGAATATGCGAATGAACTGGGCTATGCCCGTTGAGCTGGATCTGCCGCGTCTAGAGGTTTTGGACGTGGACAGATCCACCACGTCTGCTGTAGCAGACCACTTGATGAGCCCAATTCATGCCTTTGCACGGCTAAAGTCGCTTCATGTGTGTGCCAATAACACAGAATTGGCGGTGCGCCTATTGGGGCATTTCCAGCCAACCGATTCGCTTGTACTCGTAGTCCACAGCCCATCCTTGACGGCAGACCTAACCCAGTCTGAGGGCGACTCTTCCGCAGTGCCTGGTAACGAGCTCCCTGGTCACAGTACCCCAGGTGACGTAGGGAACGTTACCTACATGATCCATCTGGTTGACAGCGTGTTCCTCCCGCCTACGGTGGTTCTACTGTTTGATTTCGCCTACTCGGAGCTATGGGCAAAGCTATTGGCTATTGCAGCTGGCTCCCACCGGATCAATCGGTTATACGCCTGGCTCGATAACACACATCTCCCCGAGCATTTTTCCGGCCCGTACGTGCTCTCCGACGACCTAGCCAATGGAGATGAGTATCTGAAGTCCCGCGCTGTGTATCAAGTAGGCAAGCAGCACCAGCATGCTTACACTAAAGAGGAGCTACAACCACGGCCCGCCAATTACCCCGTGGCTCCTCCTGCCGTAACCACCGTTTTCAACTTTTTTATGCGGTAACCCTTGCAACTCTAGTTACAACTCTACCCGTAATTGGGGGGCAAGACCCCCAAACCCCCCGTTGCTGGGGGCTAGCCCCCAGACCCCCTTATCTCAAAGCGATAACATTTTTAAGTATACTTCGGGGGATCCGTTGCAGCGGCGTAACCAACCACTCGTTACGCTCGCAGTGGGAGGTATCACAGCTCTACCCAGAGTACTTGGGGAGTAAACCCCCAAACCCCTGGAACCGGGGGATAGCCCCCAGATCACAATTACCAATGTTTATGCTTATAACTGTAATATATAGCTCCAGTTATTCTCAAGGCCGGTTACATCACTGCCCCGTGTGCTGACGTGATGTAACTAATCGGTCGTTACGCGCGCCAAGCACACTTGAGTAGCTGTAGCCGCTCACTACACATGCAAGGAGGACTGCACTCAAGTTGATATCGAAAGCGATTGATATTATTATTTTGATTGGATTTTTATGTATGGATGTCTACTAGCCCATAGGCTGCCTACATAGACAATAATTGAATTAAGAAGAAGAAGGAGTCACTGGGGAGAGAAGCGTAACCAGCGCTGGTTACGGAGTGCTCGTTACGGTGGGATTTCCTAATGCGGGCAACATTGCGGCCCCTTTATCTCCCCACCTCCGCCTCAACCAACCCACCCTATCGATATATCGGCCTGATAAAGAGGTACCACGGACACTGCTGGTACCAGAAGCTCATCTACGCTACGACACATAGTAACCCGGCTCATGCCGTCTGTATTCGTAATGGAGGAGGAGTACCCGAGCATAAACGTGCCGCTGCTTGTCGGCCTGCTCTCCGGGCTCGGGACCCTCCTGCTAGGCATTCTCTGCGGCGCCCTGTGGTTCGCCCTCACGAGCCGGGCCGGTCGGATCCGGCTCGGCGCCGGAGAGGCGGGCCAGTTCGACGACGACGAGAGCCTCCTCGAGCAGGAGGAAGAGGCGCTGGAGCACATGGACGGCGTTTCGCGCGAGTCCTACCTCCGGGCCAAGGCGTTTATAGAGGCAAACCCGCCGAACAGCGCCGCCACCGACATTAGCCTGTCGCAGTTCATGACGATCCAGGAAAAGGGCGTCTCGGCGTGGGAGTTTGAGCCCGAGTTCCCGCACGCCAACTGCTTTGTCGAAGGGCGCACCGAAATCGAGTTCTTCGACTCGGTGTGCTGCGTGCAGACGAACCTGCCCGTGCCCAAGCAGAACGATGTCTACTACTGGGAGGCCAAGCTCTACGACAAGCCGCTGAACACGGTTGTGTCGGTCGGGCTTGCCACAAAGCCGTACCCGACATTTCGACTTCCCGGGTTCCACCGGCACTCGGTGGCGTACGACTCGACGGGCGTCAAGCGCAACAACCAGCCGTTTGCCGCGCCCCACTACGGCCCGCCGCTGCAGCCGGGGGACGTTGTCGGCGTCGGGTATAGAACTAGAACGGGCACCATTTTCTTCACGCGCAACGGCAAGCGCCTGGAGGACGCGCTCCACGGCGTGCGGCTCAACATGTTCCCCACCATTGGCGCCACTGGCCCCGCCAGCGTTTTGGTCAACTTTGGGCAGGCAGGGTTTGTGTTTATAGAGGCCAATGTCAAGAAGTGGGGCCTGGCTCCTGCCCACGGGTCGCTGGCGCCGCCGCCGCCTTATGGCGCTGAGCACGACTTTGTGCTGCTCGAGACTGGCCGGGAGCCGGCCTCTAGTGCAGGGTCCAGCCAGGCGCCGCCGCCGCCGCCGCCGCCGCCGTTTTCGCGGAGCGAGACGGGCAATAGCGATGAGGAGGGCATTAACCTGACTAGTCTCCAGCGCGTCCACTCGCCGCCGCCGAGCTACTCTTCTGACGCATCCTCCGATGGCGAGTCCTCCGACGACGACACGCCCCTGTTACGCGCCGAGTCGCCCTCCTCTGCATCCGACTCGTCTGTACAAAACGCTTCCTAACTTATTTATTCGTTTAATTGTATTTTTTATTGGCCTGTACCCAATTGCACCCCCCCCCCCCCCAAACCCCGTAGCTAAGTGCCCTGAGGATATAAGATGACCTTCAGATATACCCTTGATTACGAAATGAACGCATTTATTGCCCATGAATTCCAACAGCCCATGACAGATGCATACGTGGATTTTGCCGATGGTTGCTTTGACCTCCTGCTCTCTGATATGCTTGACGAGGTTAAAGAGGTTGTTCAAAACATAACCGGGCGTCCTCAATCGGATGACGAGTTGCTTGACAAGTATTTCGGCTCGACCCACTATAGAGATGAAAGCACTCAGGCTCTTCATGTTAGACGAATATCGAGTCTCTGGTGTAATGGAGCAGGCACGTGACCTTGAAGATCCACAGATAGTTCTACGAGCTTTCTTTGAAAGAGACCCTGGAACCGGAGATGTCGCGAGAGAATTGGTCGAACTGATAAAACATATGGCAAGTTCTCTTATCAGTATGCCAAAGGCGAGGATGAAGGTGGTTATTTCATCGATAACGGTGATGTCATTTCCGGCCATCTGTCGCGAGAGCTTGAGGCAAATTTCGCTCATCCGGCTGCTCTTCTGAGTTTGGAACTCTCACATGTCCTGTGGATAAAGCTTTTAAAAACATTGCATTCACACACGCTCGCTGCAATGGCTGTGAGATATATCAAAGTCCGGGACATTGAAGTAGACGACCTGCAGGTGTTTTCACACATTGAGCTTCCTTCTGCGGTATACTGCCTAGGTTATTGGTATTTATGCGGTCGTTCATTATAAATTCTAATCAGATTCTGGATTAACAGAACACATTCCATTATGTATCTGCTATCAATTACGTAAAAGCAATAGGTACAAGTCCCTAGGAAGTCACTCGTATTCAACATCCGTAAACGGTGAAACGTGGGAAATGATAGTAATACATTTTGGTCATTACAGTAGACTATGAGGAATGTTGTCGTCAATAAATAATCATTTCTTGCCCTTCTTCTTCTTCTTCTGTGGTTGGGGCACCGGAGTAGTCTCCTTCGAAGGGGCCTCGACCTCGACATTGGCCATGGTCGCAGCAAGGCCCTTGACATCAACCGGCTTGGTTTTGGTCAGCGTAACGCCCCGGGGTCCCAGAGCAGTCATGGCTCGCGACAGCTCGTTGGCCTTGGATACACGGATCCGGTAGCAAGTCCCGGACACGGGATCATATGTCTTGAGGAAGAGCACTGCCGGGCGGGCGCTGGCGGCCACTGTTTCCTGGGTCTTTCGCGGCTGGTGCTTCGACCTGTGGGTGTACGTCGTCGTTACACGGGTAGTCTCGGGCCGGGCCTCGAGAAGAGCCTGCGACTGCTCGATGAATGTGTCCAGCGACTTTAGAACCGGCATCCCCAATAGCGTAGCAAGTAATGTGTCGACAAACTTTGGTGGTGTGCGCACGACCCGGAGTGCTCGTAATGCTGGGAGGTTTGCAACGGAATAGTTACAGAGCGGCCTCCAGTTACGGGGCCCCCGTCACACTAACGGATATGGACTGGAAATTGAGCCACACTAACGGATATGGGCTGTCAATTGAGGAGATATGTATATATAAATTGTTACATTGACGGTGATATATATAGTTATGTTGCGCGGGTTTTCATTGGTATCTTCGCCGTCGCTAGAGGTGACATGTTGTGTTGGCTTACATTGGGAGGTTGTAACGATATTGTAACGGAATTTGTTACAGAGACTGCCAGCGGCCCCTAGAAGAAGCAATTGAAGTACCATAGCCATGCCACATGTATAGCTTAATAGGGCATATTGAAATAATATTAGGGTAACAGGAGCCCATCGACAAAAGCAATTGAAGTGCATAATATGGATAAGTTAG
>JAKTQJ010000068.1:0-66163 GCA_030558835.1 Blastobotrys illinoisensis | reverse complement strand
AACCTGCCTATGCAAGCGAATGTGAATTAACGCTATTTCGGCTGAGTAACGGGGGTCTGGGGGCTGGCCCCCAGCCACGGGGGGTTTGGGGGGCAGAGCCCCCCAAGGGTCAATGGAGGACGGATTCGTATTCGAGGGCCAGCCCTCGAGCTCCCGAAGCTGGGGGAGACCCCCCAGACCCCCCCCCTCTTGTTACAGCGTAACGAACGTCCCAACGGAAGTGTAACGGGGGTCTGGGGGCTGGCCCCCAGCTACGGGGGGTTTGGGGGGCAGGGCCCCCCAAGGACGCCCGGCGACAATTGCTACTGCGTAACAAAAGGCATCGTCTGTACTACATTGGTTACAGAGATCAGGCGTCTCTCAGGACGAGCACGCCGTCCTGCAGCTTTGCCACGCGCCGGACGAGCGCCTTGAGCCGGTCCTGGTTGTCCGGGTGCTTTTTGAGCTTGGGCTTGAGCTCGGCAAGCAGCTCCTTGGCCGACACGGCGCGCGCCTGGATGACCCTGCGCACGTCCTCCTCGGTGAGCAGCGCCGGGTCATCGCCCGGCAGCGGCGGCGAGCTCCTGCTGCCCGGCGTCGGCGACTTTTCGAGCTTGACCTTCTTGGAGACGCCCTCTGCTGCACTGTCGCGGCGCCGCTTTGTGTCGCTTGATTCGGGCCGCCGGGCATTGGGGTTCCACACGTCTCTTGGGAACCGCGCCAGCGTCTGCGGCGCGAGCTGCAGCACGACCATGCCCGGCGGCAGGTTTCTACGCTCTTTTGGGGGTTTGCGGAGGCTGAGCACGAGCGGCTCGGCCTTGACCTCTGTCTTGACCTCGGGCTCCTCGGGCTCGTTGAACAGGTCCTCGTCCTCGTCCTCCTCCTCCTGCGAGCTCGCGTACGGGTTCTCCTCGTCGTCCGACTCGTATATGTTGTTCTTTTCGAGCGAGCGCAGGTACTTGCGCAGCTTGCGCCCCTCCTTGTCGATCTTGCGCTCGTCCTCCTCGTCGGCGTCGCCGCGGTCCTCCTGCGGCAGCAGCGCGCTCGCGTTGCGCTGCTCCTTCTTGATCTTCTCCTCGACCTCGCGGAGCTCGTCCTCGTTGCCCTCCATGATGGGCGCCTCCTCGTCGTCGGCGAACTCCTCGTCAAAGTCGATCTCGTCCCCGTCGTTGTCGCGCCGCGCTGCCTCGCCGGGGCCGTCGACGGTGCGGAACCTGCGGCGCTGCCGCTGGCTGACCGCCGTCTCCTCGCGCTCCTTCTCAATGTGCTTCATGATCCACCGCGGCGCCGTGTTCTTCTTTTCCATGCGCTCCTCGGCCTCCTCGAGCGTCAGCGTCGCAAACTTGTTGCGCGGCGTCATTTTGTAGAACTTTTCAGCGGGCACCATCTTGAACCCGTCAACGTCGAACACGAAGAGCACGTACGCGTCCGACTGCGCCGCCTCGTAGTTGCCGACCCACGTGTTGTCGCCCTCAAAGTCCTCCATGACCCACGGGTAGTACTCCTCGTAGCGCAGCTTTTTGCTGGCCTCGTCGCCGCCCTGGATCTGGCGCGTCTTCTTCTGGAACGGCTTGTTGAAGCGGCGGGCGCCGCCGTCGGGCGCCACGACGCTCATGTCCGCCGCAGGCTTGTGCGCGCCGTGGGCCGCAGCAGCCGCAGCCTCCGCGGCGTCGTCCTGCGCCCGCTTGCGCTGCTCCTGCTCGCTGATGGTCAGCTGGTACTGCAGGTTGCGCGGGTCTTTTCGGTGGAACCGCACCGGCTGCTGGAACGCCTGTGGGTCGACCTTGGCCCGCGAGTGGAACTTGAGCACGTGGTGCCGCAGGTCTTTTACCTCCTCGGCTGAGCAGCCCCGCAGTTTGAACTCGGTGTATGTGTCGTTGGAGCTCTTTGGCGGCATTTTTTTGGCAATGAGCGTTGAACGGGTGGAGTGGTGGAGTGGTGGAGAGAGAGGGTTGAAGTGGAGTGGTGGAGAGAGAGATCGATTGGGATCGGGTTTTCGGCGACACACACTTTTTGCACGATAAGGGCAATGAGCAAGTACAATCCGTTTGCGGTCGCGAACACAAAAAAGGTTAACCGCGGCTGGGCGGCGATTACGGTGGTGGCGCTCTCGACGATTTTGGTGTCCAAGTTGTATTTGAACGGCAAGAAGCAGGAGCGGTATGACATGGACGCCGAGGTCGTCCAGCCGGGTGCGTTTACGGGCGAGTCTCCGGTGCAGAGGAAGAGTCCGTATGAGGGTGCAGGCAGTTCTTATATGGTTCGTTTTTTTTTTTTTTTGGGGGGGGGGGAGAGGGGTTTGGAGTTGGCACTAACAGAGTAGGGACGGAGGGGAGGCGACAGGTTTTCCTAGTCGGTCCACGTTGTGTAACATATTATTATTGTAAATAGACCATTACCATTGTTTTTTCACCATTTATCATCATGTCATTTCCATTTACTATCATCATAACATCTCCGTTTACCATTTACATGTACTATCATCATAACATCACCGTTTACCATTTACTATCATCATAATGTCACCATTTCCATTTGCTACTCATCATAATATCACCGCTTACCATTTGCTACTGTACTCATTATAATATCACCGCTTACCATTTACTATCATCATAAAATCACCATTTCCATTTACCATCATCATAAAACCACCGTTTACCATTTACTATCATCATAAAATCACCATTTCCATTTACCATCATCATAAAATCACCGCTTACCATTTACTATCATCATACTGTCACTATATCCATTTGCTACTCATTATAATATCACATTACCATTTACTCATAATATCACCGCTTACCATTTGTCCCTTGATTGAATGAATGAATGCATTAATAGAGAGTCTGTGCACACCTACTTTGGGGAGACTCTACTCAATTAATAAATCAAATCAATCTCAACGAGGTCCATCGCTGTACGGCATTTGCATCGTGAGGACTACTTTTTACCAATAACCATTACAACCTTACGTCACGTAATAACAGCAACTGTCTCTCGTTGAATGAATGAATGCATTAAATAGTCTGTGCACACCTACTTTGGGGAGACTCTACTCAATTAATAAATCAAATCAATCTCAACAAGGTCCATCGCTGTACGGCATTTGCGTCGTGAGGACTACTTTCACCAATAATACAACCTTACGTCACGTAATAACGGCAACAGCCTCTCGTACGCGTGTGTGAAAAAGTATTAGTTAGATCGTACAGTATCAAGATATGAGCTTCTTGCCCTTGGCAAACAGACCCTTGGCCTTCTTGGTGCTTTTCTCGCCAATGCGGTCCATGACGTGCGAATTGACAACATGCTTGGCCGGCCGGATAAACGTCGAGGAAACAGTTCGCGACGGCATGGCCAGCTTGCTCTCCGTCTCGGTCGGAGGCGGCGGCCGCCCCGAAGTGTACACCTGACCGCCCTTGTGGATCTCCGCCGACGCTGCAAGCCAGCTCTCAAGCCCCGTGCCGTACTCGTACTCCTTCTGCCGTGCGTCGTTGAATGCGGCGTATCGATCCGCCGTCTTGCCCCGCGACAGAATAGCCAAAAAGTCGTACTGCGGCTTGACAGAGCTCGCCGGCGCATAATTCAGAGTCCCTTTGGACGCTGATGTCGTCGACATGACCGGTGATAGCGCAGACTGCACGGGAGAAAGAGTCGATTGCACGGGCGAAATGGGCGACTGCATCGGCGACAGCGCATTGTCGCTGCTCGCAACTGAACCAGCCCCTTTCGCTGGCTCGTCGATAATCATCGACTTGTACTGGTGGCTCTCGCTAGTACTCCGGCTCTTGGGCGACTCTGCCTCGTTTGCTGTATTGTCGCTCGAAATCGTAGTGCTCGGCTCCAACTCCGCCGCCGCCGCCGCCGCAGTCTCCGTCTTCTCTGCACTCTCGGTAAAAGTCTCCGCTGGTGCAGCTATAACTTCCTCCGCCTGTGCCGCCTCTCGCGCAGCCACTTCATCCTCTTCCTCGGCCTCCTGTATATCCCCAGAGTGGACAGATCCGCGATCAGACCTGTTAGTAGTCAATGGCTCGACAGCCTCAGAATAATCTGTTTGGAGGAACTGGTGCGAATTTTGATACAGCTCGCGGATTTCGGGGTCGACCTGGTCAAACGACTCCCGAGACACCGGCTGTGATCGCAGTTCGTGGCGCTGGAATTGTGGCTCCGGTGGTGCCATCTCCGTATTCGCCGTGTCATCAAACGACCCTAGTATCTCACGCTCGAGCCGATCCTGGCTCCGCTCCTTCTTGACCACAGGGATCGAAGCAGGAAGCGGCTTCCATCGCCCTTCGGGCTTTGCTGGCTTTTCTTCCGGTTTTTCCTCTGGCTGCTCTTCGGCCTTGTCGGTATCTTCCACGTCCATTTCATGCTCGCTTGCCTGGGGGCCAATATCTTCAACGCTGGCCGTGTAGCTGTAGTCTTCGCTTCCCTTGTCAAACGAATAATCAGAGTGTGGGATTGCCGGCCTTTCAAGATCCTCGTTCTTGTGGGCTTCAACAGCGCCGTAAGAGCTCTCTCCATCCGTCTCATCCCACTCGCCATCGCTTGACGGAGGTGAAATTTCCTTTTCTGGATAGGCTGAATGGGCCACCGCCTCCTCCTCATTCTTCTTCTTCTGATCAGCCTTTTCGGCTGGCTGGTCATCAATGTGCAGATTGTCGATCCGCGGAAGGTCGGCTGGCTCATTAGCCGGTGGAGCCTGCGAATGCGTCTCCACTGGGAGAGGAGCCACCTCGCTGTCATAGTTTTCGCCCTCCGAATCAGTGTCGCCATAGTACCCATAAATATCTTCGACAATTGAGTGACCTCTGGACAATTGGCCGCCGGTATTTCCATCCTCATATGACGGCTCATTGACTTGCAGCCGCGGCACTGGTGCCTCAACTTCTTCCCCCTTGCCAACATGCTCTACAGCCTTGGAAGCTTCGGATTCTACACGCAGAGATGTCTCTTGGCTCTTCTGCGGTGCAGCATTCTCCGTAGCTCGGATCACAGGATTCGGTTGAATGCTCTCCTGAGCCACAGGCTGAATACCTTCCTGGACTTCTGGTTGCCCCTCAGGATTTGATTGAATGTCGGGATTTGATTGAATGGCCTCCTGAACAGACGGCTCCGTCGGCTTGACTGAAATCTCCTCCTTGTCAAAGGACTGGCCATCAATAGACTGCTTATCAAAAGATTGCTCGTCAAAAGACTTCCTAGTCTCCAGGCCATGTTCGGCCTCGTCGCTCGTGTCGAGTTTTTGTTTCTCTCCCGTCGTCCCCAGCTGGAGCGGCACCGGCTGATCCAAAAACTGCTGCGGGATAGCAGGCATAGGAGGTGCCTCTGTCTCTTTGGGCCCATACTCTTCGTACTCATCGTACTCATCACCCCTGCGTCGTCAGTTAACCCCAGACACCCGTGTAACGTACCATTCATCACCGTCGTAGTTGTAGCTAGTCGCCTGTACCCATCGCTTGGACTTCATCCGCCCAACGACAGGCGTGTACGATTTGTAGCTAGGCCAGTTAGCCAAGTCTTTCCACGCGTCCGCACTTACTCTTCACCTCCTCCAGACATGGTGTGGTGGTCGGTTAATTGGGACTCCACGCGATAAGCCGACCACTTGCAATACCTGAAACGTAGACGACCGCCAACGGGCAAGCAGTACACGAGTACATGGAGGGCGCTAGTGGTGTAACTAGCTCTCGATGCATGTCGAATAACTTCAAGACCCGTCGTGGTATCGCGAATCTGTTGCCCTTGCAATTACATAATTCCTAATTTTGTTACACTGTTGGGAGGTTTTGTAACGCTGTAACTATTTTCATTGCTCTTCCGTGGTTCCTGAACACTTACAGCCTCAGACTAGTATTATGCCGCTGTATGGTAGCCTTACCTCCGCCGCGTCGCAAGCGCCGCGGGTAGCCGAAAGGGCGTAAAAGATACCTTCGTAATTGGTCAATTGTTAGGATATTGTCGAATAACTATAGTACAAGCGGATCGTTAATAAATCAAGGGTCGTAGCGAATCTACGGGGCCTAGGCCTTTTGCAGCCTCTGGCGGCCATGAGCCCGCACTGCGCGGTCCATTTGAGCCCTGATGTCTCTGCATCCGGCGATTGCAATGGCAAGAACGCTCTCGAGGCGGTCGAGGGCCATGCGGTTCTCTAAAAGCAGCAACGAAACTTTCTCAGACTGGCCAATAACACCCACAGTGAGGAAAGGCAGGTCGCTCTCCTCAAGATTGCTCGGGTCAAGCAATGGCGTCGCCTCGAATAGCGCAGCAGAGCATGCACTCACATAGTCGTAGAGCGGCACACCAGCATCGATCATGGCCAGAGTTGCCGCATTGACACAAGCTGGCAGCAATCCGCCGTCCATCGCCAACACATGGAGCGAAATGGACAATTGGGTACGCGGATGAAGGTGCCCAAGGGCCGCCTCAGAGAGCGTTCGCTGCAGCATCGCCGCCATTTCCTGCACCCGGCGGTCGTTTCTCAGCCTCTTTTTGCGCTCGGTCGTACTGAATGGTGCCACGCTCAAAGTCACCGACACATGGAGGGACTCAGTGTTGGTATTTGCCCGCGAATCGGGTTCATGGGGCCCGTCGACGACACAAACCACCTTGGAAAGGCCCTGTTCTACGTAGGAGGACCCGTCTGCCGAGGGGTGAGTGTTGATGCGACAGTTGAAGTGTCGCAGCTCATTCCAGCGGCGTCCATCGACTCTCAGCCCTTCGGGCGAGTATATTTCGTACCGTGACATGTCGTTGGCGGCTTATCACCTTCCTCGAGGTTTTCACCTTTGGGACCGAATTTTTTCGCGGGCCGCCTCCGCATGCCTTATCACTGCTTTACATCGTTAGAGTAGTGATACGGGGCTGGAAACAGTTGAAACGGGTTGGCAATTATGATTCTATAGAAATTATTTAGATTTATAAGTGTTTCCTTAGCATGGTTGTGGGAGTACTTGTAGTTCTCTCTCCACAGCGGCTCTATAGTGTTACCTGGTATTAGGAACCTGGAGCAAATACTGTCGAATGGTACAAAACGCTTATCAGTACAAAATTCGAATGTAAAATTCTGCTACATCTGTTCTCATTGCGATGCCTTCAGATTGTACCTTCCGAAAAGAGGTATAGTGGGCTGATCATGAACTTCTGCCTAGAAAGACAATTTTGGGAGTCCGGTAGCTTTCTCCTGGTATCAAGCACTGTCGCGCCAAAGTGGTCGCCATGAATTTAGTTCGCAAGCCTGACTGCTTCTCCGGGTCGCGAGAAGCTGGTGACCTTAACCTATGGATCTGTGGCATGGAAAACTACTTTCGTGCTTGCGAGTTGAGCCCAGAACAGAACTGAACCCTCGTCCGTAGCTGCCTTGAGAAGGAGGCCCTGGTATGGTTCGACTCTTGGAGAATCGCCCACCCCAGTGCCAGCTGGAACGATTTCCTCACAGAGATCCGCACCAGTTTTGCCCCCACGAATCTCGACATTATTGTTAATGAATTTTTGACAATTTCTCAGACTGCGTCTGTAACGCAGTATACGAGCAGATTCCGCGAATTGAGGTACAAAGTGCCGAGCCCTTTCGACCAAGCTGGAATTGCCTTGCCTCTCTATTTACGCGGTCTGCAGCCGGAAATCAGACACTACATGCTTTCCAGCAACCCCCCAAAAACCCTCGAAGAGGCCATTCACCGTGCAGAGAGCACTGAACAAAATCTACGCGATCTCACACCTAACGAACGGGAACAGCTTCGAACCATGACTGGCTACACATCTTGCACTTCACAGCATTAACTACTCGCTACCATTGAAGCACTACGCTTTACTGAATAAACCACGTATTTTCTGTACATCATACTGCGCATTGTCTACAAATAATGCTCCAAGACTAAATAATACATTTCTAGCCCTATAATGGCTATTTCTCCTCGCTTGCGATTGTAAACGTATGTCGTTGGAGTGTTATCGGGCGGTGATATTTTTCACTCCGCCGACACACCACCGCACCACAGAATAAACACAATGGCTGAAGTCTTGTATTGCGGCGTCTGCACATTCCCACCCGAGTACTGCGAATTCGGGGGCACCGCAAAGCGGTGCAAGGGATGGCTCGAGCAGAACCACCCCGACATGTATACACGGCTCTACGCAGACCCGGAGGAGGCCACTTCGAGCCTGCCCGCCGACAAGCAGGAGGAGATCGCACAGAAGGTCAAGAAGCAGCAGGCCAAGGAGGCGTCACGTGCAGAACGCGAGCTCCAGAAGAAGCTTGCTTCTAAAGTGACGATCAAGCGGATCGAGCGGTCCAAGCGTAAGCATGTCATCGCCATCCTTGGCCTCGAGGTGTTTGGCATTGATCTCAAGAAGCTCGCCAAGACCTTTGCCTCCAAGTTCGCCACCGGCGCCTCTGTCACAAAATCCGCCGAGGGCAAGGACGAGATCATCATCCAGGGCGATGTCGGCGACGAAGTCCATGAATACATTGACGAGCTCCTCGAGGAGAAGGGGCTCACTGAAATCAAGGTCGAACAGGTTGAAGACAAGCCGAAGAAGAAGAAGCCCCCTGTACCTACTTAGAATAATTGCACTCTAACATGTCACCAAACCCCCGTAACTGGGGCTAGCCCCCAGACCCCCTATTGCCCTATGGATCTTAATTAGAATTGAATATGATCTTAATTGCGGGCCCCAATTTCTACGTACTTAATCGATCTCAGCTACTGCACGCGTACTCCTTTAATTACTCACGGCTGACGAGATATACCAGGAGATTCAAGGTTTGGAACTTCAAAAGATATCTGGAAAGTAATGGATATTCTATAGTTCTATGTAGTCCGGGGAGTCATCAGGGGATACAAAGTCCTTGAGGGACTCATACGTGAAGAAGATAACCGCACTCGACGGAGCGCTTCGACACACCGTCACCCCACATCCTCTGTAGAGCGATGCAATGCCGCCAGCGCGCACCATCTGGCGACCAGTAGCCCAGAACCCTCCAGTGGCCGTCGGGTCCGTTTGAATACGGCTTTTAATAGTGTCGGCCGGGAAGAGCGAGAAGTTGTAAGCAACCCCGGCTGCCGCACCACCAGCCAAGAGATCGCCCATCGTATTGGTATCCCGGCCGTGGTATCGGCGCAGAGCCTTTTTGACGTACTCATTGGCGCCAAACCACGCGGCACTTCCGCCACACTCACGCACCAGAGTGCCCGTCTGACCCTTCCAGAACCCAGCGATACCGGATCGTCGGTAGATATGCGCCGTCTGGGCCACCAGTCCCCGTTTCTGGTCGCCAGTGACGGATTGGACCTGGATCTGGCACTTGACGAGCTCGATCGGAGTCAGAATGAAGGAGGTGAAGGCACCACTCATCGAGCCACACACCAGCGAGGTCGTGAGATCGGACATGCCGCTTCCAGCCACAAGCTTCTTGCTCCAATTGTACGTCACGAAGAGCGAAGAGGTCTCGGCCGCAGCACCGATAATCGGGGAAGATATGCCGCGGTAGAGTCCGACTATCCCTTCAGCAGCAATGCTCTTCCGTAGGCAGTCGAGGGGGCCCTTAAATTGTAGCGGGCGAGTCTCTGGCTGGCTCTGGAGCCGAACTTTGACAGTATCAAACGGGTACTCGATCAGCTTCCCCGCCGACCCGGCAATAGACCCAAACAGGACGTCTAATATGCTATCACGGGTACTCAGGGCCAGCAGCTCATTATTTTCCATCTATTCTCACCACCTTATGGGGTCTTTTAAGGTTGAGGATACAGTTGGGGTCGCACATTTTTCCGAATTTTTCAACGGCGGGCGCATGTTTTTGCCGACCGGTTCTATCTGCAGGGTCCACGTTGACTGTACCTCGAAGCACCAGATAATTGACGTAGTGGCTGGTTCGAGAATGCCGTGGATAATGGAATTATTGATGTTACAAGGTAGCATAGTACATTTTATTTAGTGGATGCCTTGTCTATCATATGTTTCAAGCTCGGAGAATCTTGGTGCGGAAATCCTCTGGATGCCCAATTGTATCATGTAATTAGGAAGCTCAAAGAAGAATGAGCCGTTCTAAGGTATTTCATACACTACTTCGTGGGAAAAAATGGAGCGTATCTACAATGTCTATGCTTGTTGATGATACTGACAATTGAAGCCAGTTTTGATGGCCCACTACCAGGTGCAATAGCCCGTCCAAGAATATCAAAAAGTTCCAAGATTCGCAACCTGGAATACTCGTAGAGAGGTAATTGTTTCCCAGCGTCCCTCGAAACTGTGCCCCGAAAGCTTCTGAAGGAGAAACTTTCATTGGTAATAGAGGGTTATCGGTAATACTCGACTACCAGTAGTAAGCAGATCGCATAATTACAGTAATTATAATTAAATAACTTAATTAATTAATAAAGTATGAAATTAAGTTAACTATAAAAATTTGATAGCTATAGCTATATATATATCGCGCGCGCACGCGCGCGCGCGTACGTGCACACAAAAATATATACATGCGCGCGGCTTCACGATCGAGGTATACTCAGCCGTACACTACTGAAGTTTGTTGCCAACATGCATGCCTCGTATGAATTTGAGGTTGCAACTTTTTGATGGCTCCAAGCAGCATACGACGAGAAAGTGAAGGTTTTCACACGGTTCCTGACACGAACAGGACTTGAACCAATGACCTTCGGATTTGGAATCCGACGCTCTACCAACTGAGCTACCGCGTCTTGATGAAAGAGTTTTTGTTACGAGCCGCTCAAAATGCGGCTGATCACGTGATTATAATTATAAAAAAGAAGATCAAAAAGATCTGTACAAGTAGTTCTATTTCCAGTGAATGAATTCCAGTTGTCATCATTCATTGATGTCTACTAGCCCTTAGGCCGCATATATAGACAATAATTGAATTAAGCAAGCAAGCAAGTGGTCATCTACGAAGGAGCTAGTATTGAAAGCCAAATTCGTCACCTTGGTCCAACATCTGATCCACGCTTCTCAGTTCCACATTGAATTTGCTTCCTATCATCAGGAGTGGTTGGTAATGAGTCACTATATCCCGTCGCGACTCGCAGGTAAAGAGAAGTTACCCTACAAATTTGCGTATGGGCGAATTGTTCGGAACCAGCGCCTAACCTGAGGATAAGGGTGGTTTTTTAGGGTAACCTTTTCCACCCGTTTTGTGAATATTAGTTATATTACCTGTTTTCATCTTTTCCCAGTCTCCGCTTCAAAACAAGGGCTTCATTGCCCAGATAGCTACGGCAGTATGAATGAATGAATTTTCTGTATTTTTAGCCCGGCAGTACATTTCATAATGCCAAAGCGGGCCCAAGAAAACACTGAAACTCGTTTCCATCGGTTTCTATAGTATCCAAGTGAATTTTGGGCTTTCTTACTGTACTATCGTCTTTTACTAATGTATCTGCTCTGAAGATTACCCAAACCTCCTTCCTCTCCTTGGTACGGTAAATTTCATCCTAAATTCATGTACAGCGAGGTAGGTGATGGCGTGAATCATGGTGGATTAATCCAGTCTAAGGCAAAATTTCTTATTTTGAATCTTAAATCGTGAACGTACCGTATTTGCCCAAGTACACCCATGTTGACATGGTAGTACGTTGACACACAGGTGTTGACTGCTGGTACTGATAACTATTGGATATTTCTCTACCAATATTGTTGTAAAGATAAATTCACTGACAGAGAGTTAAAGCTAGCACAGTAACTAGTTGAGGGGTATACAAAGTTTAATACCAGGTGGCAACGCCGCAT
The DNA here is from genome assembly GCA_030558835.1 of Blastobotrys illinoisensis. Lineage (NCBI taxonomy): Eukaryota > Fungi > Ascomycota > Dipodascomycetes > Dipodascales > Trichomonascaceae > Blastobotrys > Blastobotrys illinoisensis. Next base: position 54,433 of record JAKTQJ010000068.1, on the reverse strand, counting down.
AGGCGTCCCCCTTTTTTGATTTATTTTAATGGCCAACTGGTCGCGACAAAAACCCAATTGGTAAAGATGCAATTATAGCAATCGATAAAGTGATATCATGTGTATTATATATGTACCAGCAACATTCTATTGGCTGGTACACTCCAGTTTACACTCTTGAAAGCTGCATTATTTTCCTAATCCTTTGATCACATCTGTCAGCACTGTTTTAGATTAGAGCTAGACGTATTCTTCCCAGCCAGCGCTGCGGTTCATGAGTATAAAAGGTATATCCTTCCAACCTGATCACCTCGGTAAGCAAAATGTCCGATATTGAAGATGCATTGCAGCAGCTGGAATCCAGCTTTAGTACCTTTCTAAAGCGAATGGAGAATTTTGCCAACAGTGAGAGCGATGTCGACAGCTCTACTGATGACGAATGGACAGTGGTTTCTGAAAACCGACTGAAAATAGCCAAAGGACTAGCCACCGCCTATCACAAGGGAAAGCTGCCTTGGATTTCTCAATTGATGGCTGAGGAAAAGCCAATTATGCCAGGCAGCGCGACATCAGGCTCTGACGACGAGTTTCTCTGCGCTTCTTTACTTGACAACCCGTTGGATGACAATCTATCATCGGCAGATGATGCAGAATTGGTCTGCACAAAGTGTCAGAGAAGGAGAGAAGCATATGACGGCCTCAGTGCAACCGATATCCCAGCCCTATCGTCGGATTCTCTACGTGACACTGTCAAGTTTGGCAAGATTTTGACTGAGGGCACCAATGAGCGAAGTCAATTCTCCTACGATCGTCTAAAGTTCTTTGGCTCTGGAATTTATTACAACACAGTGACCAAGATGATTTTCGAACGTTTCCCCCACATGTCCATCCACAACATGACTACACTGAGATCAATTTTGATTAGCAATAGAATGATTTATCGATGGGGCAGCCAGATTGGACTGGGGAGCAGTTTCCTCCAAATTGATGACTGGAACAACGATATGTTCAAAACGATTAGCGCTGGAATGAATGCCTATATGGGCGCTATTGCCGTGGATTCTGAGGATTCTGAGGAAGGCATGAAAAGGGTCGAAGCTTGGGTTTCTAAACTTGTTGGGCCGTGGATTAGCATTCTTGCTGGGGAGTCTGAGCAGAGCGAACAGCTGGATCCAAATGCCATTCCTCGGGTTGAAAGAATCTACCCTAAGCCTCTTATCAAGTACATGATCAACGTCGAGAAGGGTAGGAGCAATCTTGAGCTGGTCCAGCTAAGGGTGAAAAAGAAGGTAATAGGTCGTGGGCTTGGTCGCAACACAAACGAAGCCATGACCCGTGCCGCCATGGATGCTTTGCAAACTCGAGATAAAATCCTTGCGGCCACGCCTCCTAGACTCTATCACCGGTATGGGTAATTGGAACTATAGCATTTTGGTAGTTGAACAAATATGGTAAATTTAAATACGTGATGAATAAAACACGGCTAGGCAAGGGCGCCCAGAGGATCCCATCGAGGAAGCTTAACGTAATCACCGTTCTTCCAGATGTCAACGTATTCCTTGTCGACATGCTTTGCACTGGTTACGACCTGGAAGACGTATTCGTTGAACCAATCGTCGGTCATGATAAAGTAGCCCTTGTCTCCAACAGAATCGCCCCACGAGTTCTCGACTCGCCACCGGGCGGGCTTACCATCAACGATATCTACTGCAGTGAGGACCATGGCATGTGTCATTGCAGACTCACCAGTTCGCAACCGCTCAGCCTTGTTGAGGCCGAGCCTAGTATTGAACGCAAGCTCGTAATCCCACACTCGGGTGTCCATGGTACCAGTCTCTCTGTCGCTGAACTTGCCAACGTCACTGCCGAAGAACACTGGCTCGTTGTTCTTGATAGCACGAATGGCGGCGTTTTTGAGGACAGATATCTCAGCATTGACGTACTCAATCTTCTTACCCTCAACGATGTTACCCAGCCGCTCAACGGTATATGGAGCCTTGAACGCGTTTCGCGGGTCGTGGATAAGCGAGAAGTGGGCATTGACGTCGTAGTCGACATGGGACTTTGCAAACTCGAGAGGAGTCGATCTCACAGTGTTGTACTTGCCATTGCGGTCGTAGAACTTCCATACAAAGGACTCATCGGTTGAAGGCGGCTGCCCCAAGGAAATAACGAGAATATCGTGAATCTCCCGGACGAACTTCTCCTTAAGTGCATTCAGAGCAGACGCAGAGGACCCTCGTGAGACCTTACGCAGCACCAGTGCATACTCCCGCAGCTTGTGGACCACTACCTGGTTGAGAGTACTGGAGTGGAGAGCATTGTACGAGTCTGGGAACACGGTCTGGGGAACCAAACCGTACTTGTTGACCAAATTGACAATCATATCCCACTGGCCGCCATCGGAAACAGGGTCTCCGAGAAGCGTCTGCACCAGCCGGGCGTCAAGCTCTTCGTCAGCAGTCTCAATAATCTGCTGGAGGAAGTAATTGGACTTTTCGAGCTTATCGTAGAAGAAAAGGTACCCCTGGGACAGCTGGAAGTTGTCCACGTTGTACTTACGTTGGACATAAGTTCGGAGCACATTGGTGCTCGCAAAGATCCAGCACCGGCCAGACTGCTGCTGGTTAGTAACTGGTGAGCCTTCGAGCTCGACCTTGTCGCTGAAAACGTGGACGGCGTCATCAATTTCCGCCGAACGCTGACGGATGATGCCCTTAACGTCGGTGCTAGTAACAGCTGCGAGTGCCAGGCGGTTCTTGGGGTCGTCCAACAACCTCTGTTGCCACCGAGTGAGGTTTTCGGCGGTGAGAGGGTTGGCTTCCCCGGAGATACGGTCGTCGAGGGTCAGGTACGAGGCCAGTCGGTCCGTGAGCTCCTGGTGCTTCTCGGACACTGGTGCTGGGGCGGGCTTGGATTCAGTATTTCCCATGGTAACCTAGAATAAATGATAAAATTGGATTTAGTACCGGTACTGCGAAGGTGCGGACCTATATAAGCTACGGCGTATGTCGCCATGGGCGATCCTATGCACAGGTACCGCGGAGGTAGATAGGATGCATTATCAGGCGGGGCGGGTACATACGGCTCCCCAGCCCTTCGGTATCCGCTCTACATAAAGGTGCCGTTCGTAATGTCAGATGATAAATGCACATTTGCCGTGGGGAGTTATTAATACGCGGCTCATGAGGCTTAATACAGTATACGTATACGCTACTGGTAGTAAGGCTAATATAACCGGGGGGCTCTGTCCCAGGCTCTTCCGAAAGTACTAGCAGTAGATGGATTGATTACATTATTTAGAATTTCTATAGACGCTCTTTCTAGATTCATCGATGATGATGCTCATGTGCTGATATATAGAATGTCCCTGGGCCCTACCCAGACGCAGTAGTTTATGGGGTGCAGCTCCCCAAATCAACGAAAGTAAATGGAAAAGATTAAGCTATACATTAGTTAGGCTTTGAGCGCACGCTCTTTCTATACTTGGTAGACCGGTCTCGAATCCGAGCCTTCTTCCTGCTCTTGCCAATCTTGAGTCCGGGAACGACATCTCCCGGCTTGGCTCTCATGCCCTCAAGTGCTGTAGATATCTTTGCTCGGCCGGCCTTGCCAACCACAGATCGGGCCCGACCAAGCTTGGTTCGCTCTTCTTGGCTCAGCTTAACGGCGGCCTGGGCCTTTGGCTTGTTTGGTTTGGAGGAAACATTCTTGCACCGGTTGACCCGCAGCTTTCGCTTAGTACCCTCGTACGGCTTGTTGTTGAGCAAAAGAGCCTTGGCCACTGCGACGGAATCGAGGAACTGGACGTAGGCAAAGCCCTTGCCCACATTGGTCTTGGAGTCTCGCACAATCCGTACGTACTCGATCTCTCCACAGCTGCCGAAATGCTTCCACAGAGGCTCCTCCGTGGCCTCAAAGTCAAGGTTGCCAATGAAAACGGACCGCTTGGGCTCATGCTTTGCCGGGTGCGCAACGCTGTCCACTCGCACGTGGTGCTCCAGAATCGTCGTACCATTGAGCTTGAGCGCGCTCTTGGCGTCTGCCTTTTCCTTGTAGACGACGTAAGCGTTGACGGTGTCACGGCTCTCGTGGAACTTTTGCTTTACGAATGCAGCCTTTCGCGGGAGCATTTCGGAGAATGCAATCGACCGGAACCGAATGGAGTCGACCTTTCCCACCTCCTCAAAGGCGGTCTTGAGTGTCTTGTACGCGCTCTTGTCGGTAATGGCCTTGACAGAGAGGTTGCCTACAAACACAGTTCGCTCGGCCTTATCCACCTCGTCCTGAATCGGCACAACACCCTCTTCCTTGTGTTCAACCTTTTCGCCCTCTTCTTCATCGGAGCTGTCTTGGCTCTCCTTATCGGCCTTCTTATTCTTTCGCTTCTTGGGCTTTTCTACCAGCGATTGCATGTATCGGTCTTCCAGTTCGGTCTCCTCCTGCTTGCGCTTGCTCTTTTTACTCTTTTTGTTCTCGACAGATTTGAGCAGCTCTTCTACGTCCTCTTCATCGTCGAACTCGGCGTCGCTGAGCTCGGAGATTTCAGCATCATCTTCTTCCTCTACCGGCACAGGGGTTGGCTTAACCACTGGCTTGGGGGTAGGCTTTTCAACTGGCTTGGCACTGGATTTGAACAGAGAGTCGACACCCTCGTCCACCTGTTTTATCGACCCGAAAAGACCCATCTTTGCTATCTTTTCAAATGTCGTTCTGATAGCTGATCGCTGCGATAAATTTTTTTGGGGCGCGACTAAGGTATGCACGGCTGTGCAGGGATCCCCCGCCGCACCCGCCGCACGTTGTGCATGAGCCTCGAGCCCATTAATTAACCCATTCTGTGCCAGAATCAGTTTGGGCAGCCCAGTGCTGCACTCCAATGAAATCGCACTAGACTGTCGCCTATTGACCAAGGCCTATTGTCGTAGAAGAGAAAAATTGGATGGTTGAGAGACGGCAATAAATAACCGAGTAGATTAGATAGCCGATAGATTGAATTGGATCTCCGAATAGACTGTGGACCAGGCGATTCTCAGCCAAGAGATACCCGCAAAGGGGGAACGGCGCCATGTACTTGAAGTGGCTGACAGATGGGGTTGAGTAGGTCCCGACGGATAAACCTCCGGATCATCGATCAAAAATCGAAACCCATCAAAGTCGAACCATCGAAGAACTTCTCCACCCCACCAATTACAATTACGATGGAAGCGTACGAAATCGCACAGGCAAGCGCAGAGTTCATCCGAGCTAGACTCCCCGAGGGGCTCACGAACCCGTCCGTCGTCATTGTCTGCGGCTCTGGCCTCAGTAACATCACTGCGGCCCTAGAAGACGCTGTCTCCATTCCCTACAGCGAGATCCCGCACTTTAAGCAGTCCACTGTCGCTGGCCACGCCGGAAAGCTTGTTGTAGGCCGACTCAACTCGGTCCCTGTCGTGTGCATGTCTGGGCGGCTTCACTCGTACGAAGGGCACTCCATCACCGACACCGTCTTCCCTATCCGGGTGCTTTCGCACCTGACGAAGCAGCAGTCTGGGGCCGCAACGCTCATTGCGACGAATGCAGCGGGCGGGCTTAATTCCTCGTACCGCGTAGGGACGCTCATGGTGCTCAACGACCACATTAACTTCCCTGGTCTCGCAGGGCTGCATCCGCTCAAGGGCCCTAACGACGAGCGTTACGGCCCGCGGTTCCTGCCGCTGAGCGATGCTTACGACCAGTCTCTGCGTCAGAAGTTTGTAGAGTCTGCTAAGGAGACGGGGGTTGCTGACAGCAGGCTGATTACGGAGGGGGTGTATGCTTTCGTCAGCGGTCCAACGTACGAGACCCGTGCTGAGTCGCGGATGCTCAAGAACATGGGCGCTGACGCGGTGGGGATGAGCACGGTTCCTGAGGTTATTGTTGCGCGCCACTCGGGGATGCGGGCTTTGGCCATGTCGCTCATTACCAACGAGTGTGTCACTGAGGCTCCTTCGTTGGAGAAGGATGAGTCTGCGATTGAGCATGCTAACCACGCTGAGGTCATTGCTGCTGCTGATGAGGCTGCCAAGGACGTCCAGGCTATTTTCACCCACCTCGTCACCAAGCTGTAGCAATAATCACACTCCATACCGCCTCCATACCGCAATAAATACAATTGAATTCATTTGAACCTACCTGTGTAATACCTGATCCGTATTAGGCTATTAGTACAATTGAATTCATTTGAACCTACCTGTGTAATACCTGATCCGTATTAGGCTATTAGTAGAGGTTGATCTGTATTTGTATTGCTCACAGCTCATCATTGGTCAAATTCCTTCGACTTGCCACTCATTGCTCAGTCCATATTGTGTACAAGCATTCAAGGGTGAGATCTGACCTACCGTTGATACGACGAAGACTAACGTTAGACTTGATATCAATTGGATGGGTTGAAACGGTATTTAAGTGGTGCTTACTTTGTAACGCGCTCTCCCAACAGTGTAACAAACCTCTTTTCCAGGTTGCACCCCACAGAGCCATTGCAATTAGAGCAAAAGGGAGTCTGCGGTTACCTGCGGGGGTCTGGGGGCTGGCCCCCAGCCGCGGGGGGTTTGGGGGGCTGGCCCCCCAAAAGCGCCAGAGCAGCTAGAGAACATCAGAGGGGGTAATTAATCAATTGATCCGCGGAGGGGCCCGCTGTAACTAAAGTAGGGCCAGATGCTGGGGAGGAGCAATTGAGAATAAATTAGTAAGCGCTCTACTCGTCGACGGAGCCGGCGGACTCCCACTCGCCCTTGAGGTTCTCCTTCCACAGGGTCACCTTGTTGTCGCCGCCGGAGACGGCGAGGACGTTGCCGCTGAGGGACCAGCTGACACGCCAGACCACGTCCTCGAACTTGTTGAGCAGCGTCTTCTGCCAGGGGCCGTCGCCCTCCTGGGTCCAGATGATGACCGTCTTGTCCTGGCTCGCCGAGGCAATGTACGACTTGGAGAGCACCGACGGGGACCACGCCACGTCGCGCACCCAGTCCGAGTGGCCCTCGAGGCTCACCTCCTTGTCGTACTTGCCCGTGGACACGTTGAACTTCCAAATGTTGACGCGGTTGTCGCAGCCGCCGGACACGAACCGCCGCGGCTCCGAAGAGACCGCCTGCAGCGATGTCTGCACGAGCGACCCGGACACCGTCGACGGCGCCCACGAGGCCGAGTTGACGCCAATGTCGTGCGCCGGGAAGCACACCGAGTCGGGCGTCCCGTCGTCCTTGAACTCGACGACCGACACGCTGCCGTCCGACGACGCGCACAGCAGCAGCGCGCCGTACTCCTGCGGCGCCCACTGCACCGAGTTGATCGAGCCCGTGTGCACCGCGTACTGCGCAATGTTGCGCCACTGGCCGTTCTCCTCCCGCCAGATCAGCGCCCGCCCGTCGTACGACGCCGACGCCAGAATGACGCCAAACTTGGGGTGCGCCCACGACACCTGCCACACGGGGCCGTTGTGGCCCCTCAGAGTCTCCACGAGCTGCTGGTTCTCGCCGTCAATGGCGTATATTTTGATCGTCTTGTCCGACGAACAGGTCGCCAGCCGCTTCCCGTAGTAGTCCAAGACCGCGTCGTGCTACACCGTTAGCCGCCGCCCGCCAATGCTCTGCTGCTTACAATGAAGTCGTTGTGTGTGTTCGAAATCGTCACCTGCCGCCGTTAGCCCCTGCCCGCCAGTTGCGCCTCTCGCTTACCATGTTCGCTCCTGTCGCTTCCTGAAAAGTCAGTCGTGGCCCCTTTGGGGAATGCCCCGATCCGTTATTTCACAGAATAATGGCTAATTCACCACAATACCCGCCGCATGCGGCTTTGCATGCACGCGTTGCGAACTCTCTCCAGCATCGTAACAAAATCGTCCGGCTTGGGGGGCCAGCCCCCCAAACCCCCCAGACCCCCTTTTCAACAAGTATAGCGACTGGAGAAGATGGTCTGTGCGAAAATTGTACTCGGTTGGCTTTTTTCCTGCCGTTTGTGGACCCCATGCAAACAAATGTGAATTAGCTAACCAATAGCTTCCCGCAACGCTGCAACAAAACTCTCCCAGGACTGTAACAAAATCCACACCACGAGCTTGATATTGATTTTTGCTAGACAATTTATTACGCTCTACCACGGTATTAAGTGACCCCGACAATACCGTTAATATACAAGCAAAAAGATGACAATTTTTGTATACTTATACCAGCAATTGAACGCAAGATACCGGAGAGAGCCATTCTCATCCTCACTGTACCTGAAGCTATTACTGTACTGAGTTTACCGCCTTGTACCCGGATTACCAGACACATGCTGAAACCTCGAGGCCCTTCACCCCCGGTACATACCAGATACCGTAATCAGGGGCATTCAAAATCGCTTCAGAATTAAAAAACAACAACTCAGGATAGTCTATGCTACCATAGATTATTGGTGATCAAATACTGTGCGCGAAGTTGGGTTCATGATACCCATGTCGGACATATCCTGCAAATATGAATGAATGTCCTACGCGAGTCAAAGTTGACAAATTTATTACATTTGACAAATCGGAGAGTTCATAAAGGCCCATTGATTACTCAGTTGAATAAAATTTGCTACACAGAGTGAATTACGAGTTGATATCTCCATAACATCAAAGCACATTACAGTAACGACATTTGAACCGCCGTACCGGTACCGGATTTACCAGCTCAAACTGATCAACAATTGTGTCTCTCGGAGCTAGCGAACTTTATATTTGAATATAAAAACAGGCGGGCACCTGGTATACATGTTGATAATGATGACAGAAGAAGCGGCGCCAACGCTGGTGGGTAGCATCAATGTGCAACGGGTATAGGAGGGCACCTGCAATATCGGTCGACCGATCATCTCATCGCATGTACTGCCGGTAGACCGGCCTTTCTCGGCTCTTGGTGGAATAAAACCTAAATATTCCCTCATTTATGAAGTTTTTCAGACCCTGGAATTCTTCTAGCTTCAAAACCCTTTACCGTCGCCATGATTATGCTCGTCAAACTTATGACCTTTGAGCTGGCGACATTGTACCGAATACCCTGATACCAGGTGATATCACAATACCTAGAATAACTAGAAGAACACCTAGAATAATACCTAGAAGATACCAATGCTACTCCCGATTATACCAATTTGAATATCGTTGGATAAATATGCATTCAAGGACTATAACCCTTACAATCTAGAATATTACAATGCAAGCAAAAGGAACGACAAGAGAAGAGCACTCTAACACCAAGTGTTGTATGCCCGGTACCACCACGGCTTGGAACGAAGGTACTGTCGCTCTTCCTCGAGCTCAAGACTGAGCTCGGCCATGTCAACCTCTCGCCGACCCGTGTCAATGTCAATATCTCTTGTCCGGAGAATGCCTGTTCGCTTAATGAGCTTGTGGCCCAGGAAAAGAACCAAAATAATCGGAGCCGCCATAAACTGCTGGAAAAAGTACGTCGCGTTGGGCTTGCCCCCTACTGGCCACACGGCAATCCAAAACTGGATAATCAGAATGAGGCAGATGGCAATGAATGAGAGGAGCGAGCCAATGAGCCCGGTGGGACTCTTGTATGCGAGCTCATCGGTAGATCGACCCTGATACTTCATCGCCATTCGGAATCGAATGTGGCACAGGTTGACGGTGCCCCAAATGAAAATGAGAACAAGGCCGGTCAACGCCATGAGCCAGGCGAACACCTCGTCGTGGTTGGGCGTGGCAGCCAGGAAGCACAGAAGACCAAAAGTGAAGCTTACTGCGAGAGCAGCCAAAGGTCGTCCATTTCGATCAATGTATGCCAGCTGTTTCGGCGCCTGGCCTTGGGCCGCCATGGCGGCAAGGGTTCGAGAGCTACCAAACACTGCTGCGTTTCCAACAGAGAGCACCGCAATCATAATGACAACGTTGAAAATGGAAGGCAGGACCTTGATGCCAGCGTTCTCAATAGCAATGACAAATGGAGACGCGGCAATGTCGACGCTGTTGTTACCGAGGAGATGCGGGTTGGTGTATGGAACGAGGAACCCAACAACAGTGAGGGATACAATATAAAAGAGCAGAATTCGCCAGAAGACCTGCTTGATCGCCCGGGGCAGCGCCTTTCGCGGGTTCTCAGCCTCAGCGGCCGCCAGACCCACCAGCTCAGATCCAGAGAAACTGAACGTCGCATTGATGAGAACAGTGAAGAAGGAACGCCACGACCCATGGGCAAACGAACCGGGGTCATGCCAGTACTTGGCACCGATGTAGCCTCCGTTAGGTCCTCCGCCGCAGTTGATGACAATGCCGAGGATGACGAATCCAATAACAGCAATGATCTTGATGATGGAGAAGACGAATTCTGCCTCGCCGTAACCCTTGACACCAAATATGTTGATACCCAAAATTGCGACATAGAAGAGGGTGACCCAGGCAGCGGGGTTGATGTTACTCCCCCAGTAATCGATGGTAATGGATGCGGCGACCAGTTCGAGCGGGAAGATGATGAGATACTCTCCGGCATAACACCAACCCAGGGCGAAACCCCAGGACTTGTCGATGAATCGCGTGGCAAAGGTGGAGAACGTACCGGCCACTGGGAGAGCGACCGTGAGTTCACCGAGGGCCTGCATCATGCAATAGAGAATGGCACCAATGATGGCAAACCCAATTACAAGGGAGGCAGGGCCACCAGTAGCGAGCGATGCGCCCGAACCGACGAAAAGGCCAGTACCAATGGATCCACCAATGGCAATCATTTGCAGATGCCGAGGTTTGAGCGATCGGGAGAGAGGAGCGTTGGCCAGCTGGGCTTCGAGGATCTCACTCTCGGTCATGCCAGTGGTATCAAGGACCTCTCTCTGGGCAGGGCGGAACGAGTCCTTGAAGCAAGTCCATTTCGACCTGCTGTCTAGATGCTGCTCGTAGTAGGGCTCGACCTTGACCGACTGCCCAGAGCCATGAGACAAAACTTTCTCCTCGTCGTCCATTATTATCCTTCTTTGATGGGGGGATAATAGAACAGAAACGTATATATAACTAAACGAGAGAGTTTAGGTTTTAAGTAAAGAGATCAAGGAGCTCTCTGGGTGGAGAAACGGTTCGTGTCTGAATTTTTCACTACTTCGGGGTCTCTTAGCGATATCGGCGATCAAACTTGCATGCAGCGAGGGGTTTGACTCATCTACAATTTTTCACCCGGGGCAACTCATCTCATCTCATCTCTAACGGTCATGTGGACCTAAGCCCCCATAAATCCGGGGAAGAAATAATATTTTATCTACCAAATATCGACCAGAAAGTGGATTTGTGCTTTTTTGGCCTGCCTGTACCTTATTTTTCGTTTGGGTGTGACACATTTTTTAAGCGATCTTCCCGAGGTTCCACTTGCCTAAAGTTTAACCTATGTACGATGAAGCGTTGAGCTGCGGCCGGGTCCGAAGCTCCCCTCCTCTCCCATGCACGATAAGTACACCTACAGCCGCGGGCACTCTGAGTAAGGAGCGAATTTAATGCAATGATAGGCTATTCGCAGCTACATATTTGCCTAAATTGTTACAAGCAATTACCGGTATTTACAGACCAAGGTATGCTATAGCAGACCCCAGATTGCCGAAGGTTTTGCCTATCTTGCAAAATTTAGAGCTACGAATACCTTGGCCGAGAAGGGAAAGGTTAAGCTTGAGAGCAATGATTCTTTTGAAACCAATAGACTGTCACCAGTGCTCCTACAGTGACCGCCAAACAATAAGCAGCAACGTGGAAATTCAGCAGATCTGAAGCTTGGCTTCAAGCAGGGCTACGGTACATTCATATACTTCGCAGTTCATCTGGGAATATATATCAAAGTATAAGATCCAGCTTTGTATTCTCTATATAGCAAACGAGTAGCAATGTTTGAGTGAGATGGCCGCTGTGCGTCCAGCCATTCCATAACACTTCCTCCCTGCCTTCAAAGTAGTGTGCATTCCTAGCCCCATTCCTTTACTCACTGTTGTGCTGTTCTGCAGAATGACTCTGTTCAACAATTGGTCATACAGAGGGTATCTCGTGGGGCACCTGGAAGACTTGATTACCGGTAGTGAGCTCTATATAGGATAGATATATGCGAGCACACAATGGTACTTTGAGTGACGGATTACATAACCGGTGGATGTCTATCTCTATCATATACCAGAGTTAGCAGCTTGCACTACTTCGTAATAGTTGAAAAAATTCAAGTGCAAAATTACCAAGTTGTCATACCGTTCATTTACCATTGAATTCCTTTGACAGCGCATTCGTGCAGCTGGAGCGAGTTACAACGGTTTGTTACACTGCTGGGAGTTTGTAACCAAGCCCGATGGGAACTCAAGTGGTGCGCGCGGGCTAAAGATCACCTTGACCGATATACTCATGTCGCTGAGCGTGAACGAGCATTTGGAAGGGCTGCCAGAAGCCGTTCTAGGGCAGCTATACCAGAGCCCTGCGACATGCCTGGCGATTTTCCGGCTGCTGCCAACCCTGGCAAAGTCGCTGGTGATGTCGATGGTTTTCGCCGACGCCCCAGTCCAGCTCGAAGACGTTGATCTATGGGTCAAGCCCGGATCGCGCAAGTACCAGGCAGAGGCACTCAAGAAGCTCAAAGGGCTCCATCTGGTACGAGAGAGACGCCACCATCAGACGCTCGAACTCAGTAGCATGTTTCGGCAGTCGTTCAAGAGCGCACTCATGGCGGCAGAAGATACCGCGCAGTACGCGTTTGGCAAGCCCTGCGACAATGACGACAAGCACAGGGTTGATATTGGATTCCTGGACCAATACGCAGCCGAACGATGGGAGAACGTGCTCCATTTCATGGTGGGAACGCCAGGAAGGAGGGAAATACCGAGCGAAGGCATCATTCAATTGCTGCAGCACGCTCATCTCATGATCCAAGCGGACTATGGGGGATATGTAATCACAAACGACGGGTTCCAGTTTCTGTTACAGGACTCGAATGCGCAGATATGGCGGTTTCTGATCGAGTACTCCAATATGGCTACTCAGCTTCAGATGAACACTGTAGACGTGTTTAACTTTATTTTCATGCTGGGATCGCTGGAATTGGGCAAGGCATACTCTCTGACTTCGTTGAGCGCGACCCAGGTGCATATGTTGGAAGATTTGAGGGACTATGGGCTCGTATACCAGCGCAAGCACACGTCTAAGCGATTCTATCCCACCCGGCTGGCTACGACGCTTACCAGTGACACAACTGCGGCAATAAAGTCTCCCTCGGCGGCAATTGAGGACGCCCAGAACACTGGCGGGCAGGGATTTATCATCCTCGAGACGAATTACCGCGTCTATGCATACACGGACTCACCGTTACAGATTGCGGTGCTCAACCTGTTTGTACACCTGAAGTCTAGGTTCGCCAATATGGTGACAGGGCACATCACCAGAGACAGCGTGCGGGCTGCGCTGACAAACGGGATCCAGGCAGAACAGATAATCCAGTACCTGACGGTACATGCGCATCCTCAGATGCGCAAAAACGACCCAGTGCTGCCGCCGACAGTGGTAGACCAGATACGTCTGTGGCAGCTCGAGCTGGATAGATTAAAGTCGACTGAAGGGTATTTGTTCCACGACTTTGTCGACTACAATGAGTACAACTTGATTGCCACGTACGCAGCAGAGCTCGGGGTTCTCGAGTGGCAGCAAAGCTCGAAACGGCGCTTTTTTGTTACACAGGAAGGTGGCCAACAGGTGGTGGACTACGTCAACAAGCTCAAGCGTGAAAAGAAAAAGGAGATATAATAATCAGCTAACGAATATCAAAACCCATTGCATTACACTATGTGATAGTTACGAACAGAAATTCAATGCATTAATCTAAATACTCTAGTTGTATAGGTTTGGAATGACATGCTCATCAGGGTGACCAATGTCTGTGCCAAACGGACGATTGTTAGTAGGCTCATCAATTTCCTCTTCCTCGAGGGCCTGGGGACCCTGGGCCAGATGTTCTGGCTCTTCCTCAGGGGTTGCTGGAGCTTCGGGGTCTTCAGGGATCCCATTGACAGGAGGCTGCGGAGCTTGGGGGGCCCGGGGGGGCTGTGGAGGCTGGCGCTGGCGCTGCTGTTGGTTAATCGCCCGTCGTGCTCTCCAGCGCCTCCAAAACATAAATCCAACAAACCATGCCCCCACGATAAGTGCTGCGATGGGATCAAACTCCATATCTTCAAACTCCAACGGATCATCCTCGTCATGCTCAAACGAATAAACATCGTCCGGATCGACTGGAATTTCCATGTCCCACCACTGGCGGAACAATCGCCGCCAGCTATCAAGCGAAAACATGGACGACTTTGCATCCCCACCCCAGAAACTCAACCGCAGAAGTGCCAGCTTGGCCGCTAAGGACGCATCCGGCATGGACTCCACCGCCAGGTCGTAATACCGCTTGGCCAAATGCACGTCTTTAGAAACGCCAATGCCATGCTCATACATATACCCCATGTTGAAATGCGCCAGACCCGTTCCCTGCATGCGGTCAGCGACATTAGTGTAACACTGTGCCGCTCGGTCATAGGATACGTTGACCCCACGGCCAAAGTAGTATATATCGCCCATCTTGATTCGCGCATCGGCATTGCCCTGACGGGCTGCCCGCGTGTAGTACACAAGCGCCGAATAGAGCGTGTCGTTCGTTCCCTCATATGGTAACAGCGGAATATACCCCGAGTGGTCGTCGAGAATAAACGCCACGTTTATCTGGCCCGCGGAATAACCCTGCTCTGCGCCAATCAAGTAGCCGCGAAGAGCAGAGTCAATGTTCCCGCTCTTGTACTGTGCATTGGCCCACACAAAAGGACTGTAGAGCTCGATCTCCTCGCACAGTTGCTTGAGGTAAGCAACAGCATCGTCATATCTACCCTCAGTGTAAAAGTGCTCCGCCATGTAGAGCCAGGCGCCATACTGCTTGTTACGCGACGCAAGGGTCATGTACTCGTGAGCAGAGTCCTTGTCTGTCAACAGCTGGCCCACGAGATACTGAGCTGGACCATGGAAACGGTCAGCGGCATCCTTGATTAAATCGTAAGCGCGCGCGTAGTTGCTTTCAGTGCCCCATCCGTGGAGGTAGAGAACACCGAGCCCGTAGCTACACACTCGGTCTTGGAGTGCCACACCTCGCGAGTACCATTTGAACGCCTGGTCAAAGTCCTGTTCCACTCCCTCGCCCCGGAAGTAGCGATTCCCGACCATTCCGGCACAGGTGGCGCCAATCTTGAGAACGTCTTCATCAGTTTTGAGCCACCCATTCTCAAACCAAAACAGGTTTGCACACGACTGGGCATATCTCACGGACCGCTCATAATCCTGGATGTCGTAGTAAAGCCGGGCGAGCGCGTAGTATGCTGAGATGGACTCTCCTTCTTCGGCCATGTAGTGGAAGTAGTCAATGGCCTCTTCAAAGTTCTTGAACCCGCCGTACATGCGCGAATGCAACGGAGATTGGTCACTGGCTCCAGGACCAAACACCCCTCCACCAAGCTCGTCGGCAATGCTGTAAGCATGATGCTTTAAATGGACACCCCCAACTGGGTAGGTCGGAGAGTTCTCTTGGAACCACTTGAGGCTCTCGACGGCTACCGGATGATAGAAATAGTATGCCTGTTTGTAGTCAATGGGAGACCCAATGCCGGCCAGGGACCGGAATCCAAGCGCCATTGAGGCCCGCGGGTCGCCGCCAAACGCCGCAAACGCATAGTAGAGCGCAGCCTTGGCCTGGTCTACGGGGACGGCGCCAAACATGCCCGTAGAATAGATCATTCCGGCCATAAACTGTGCGTTGGCGTCCCCTCCTTCAGCGAGCGTTTCATACAGCCGCAATGCCTCCGGATAGTTGACAGGATGTGTGAAATTGCCAAAGAAATTGAGCTCGGCAAGGCTATGGACCGCCTCGGGGGTCCCGCAGGACCGCAATTGGTCAACAGCCCCCGCTAATGTCTGCTGGATCACTTCGGTATCTTTGGGCTCCTCTTTACCGTGGCTGCCGAGGTACTTTTTCAGGTCGACACCCGTAGTGCGCTGGAAATAGTTTATTAGTTGCTGAGGAGCATTCGGAATGTGCCAGCTGTTGTAGTTGGTCGACGGTTGGCGCTGTTCAGGGAGATCCCGCAGCATTGCCAGAGCTTCCTCGTGGCAGGCCGTCAATGCCAGCTCTGAGGCTGCGACCCACACAGAAAGGGCAAACACAATAAACAGAGCCCTCATTATATTAACTCCTTAATATACGGTAAATATACCTGGGAGCACCGGGGATATTTAGAGGGTATTGGAGGGTCTAATGGAGCATCAGTTGGTGACGGTGTTATCTTGGGAGCGACAGATCAAATATCCACTCTCCCCCCACTGTAGCGCGACAGAACCGTTGTCGTCAGAGCGCGCGGCAAAAAAATATAAATAGGCCAGGATTTCCCCTGGGTTTCGAGGATGGGGGTTCGCATATACTGCCCCTGTGGCGGTGACAAGCCCTTTGTAACCCCGTATTCAATTGAGTACCTTTACTTCTGTCCGCGATGTAACGACATGCGGTGCCCTCGGTGTGCCGAATACGAGGTACTCGTACGGTACTGCCCTTCATGCCTTTTTGAGGTTACACCCACTACGGCCAGACACGATTTCAACCGGTGTACCCGTACGTCGTGCTGTCAGTGCCCCAAATGCCACTCCAACTGTACTGTGATTGCTAAAAAGGGCGAGGAAGAGGGCTACATTCTCCAATGTGCTCACTGTAAGTGGACTAACGGGGTTGTTGCTGCCAAACCGGCCCTGCTCACCTCTCAATTGACTTCTCAGCCGAAAGACGAGCGGTTTAAAGAGCTGAGCGAAACCTACCATGCTGCTGCCGTAGAGGAGCTTGCGGGGCCATCGCCTCTTACTACGGTATCCAAAATGGTCAAAAAGAAGGAGAAGGAAAAAGCAGCAGAAATTGATGTGATCGAAGATACGTTTACAACAAAGCCTACTACTGAAGCAGCCCTGGACCCAGTGTTCCGCCAATTGAGGGCGAAGTACACCAAAAGATGCCGCGCGTGTCGCCATTTACTCGTAAAACCCGAGGTGAGCCCCGCTTCGGTCAAGATGAAGGCAAAGAACCTGGCTATCGACTATGTGCCATCGCTGTCGGTTGTTAGCACTACCAAGTCACCGAGTCCCAATGGCTCTCAAGCTAGTGGGCCGCTTAATGTCAAGGTCATGATATCAAACCCAATGGCGGTGCCACTTAAAATCAACCTTGCTACCCAGACAAACGAGATTACAATTACTACTCCACCTACATTCAGCATTGGGCCTGCTGCAGAGCAGTGGGACGAAATATCGCTACTCCAGGGCGTGCCGCCGAGTCTTATAAAGCGCCAAACAACGGCCTCGAAGCGTGTACAGATGGAGGGCCCGCCCGAAGAGACGAATTGGGCGCTGATTGGCATGGAGGTCCATTCTGGGAACGAAATAAAGCTTCTTGTAAGCTACGAGTTTGCGTACGAGGACCAGGAGCCGATAAAAGTAGCCTTTTGGTGTCTTCTCACTGGGCTGTAACCTTTTTTATAGACGCAACCAACTCATGAATCAACCACATCAAGGATGAGTTAGAAATCAAGAATTAGAGTGCCAGCTACTTTGGAGAGATCGGAAGTATCGACCTTCTTATTGTCGTTGGAGAGCGCGGCACGGTAAAAGGCTTCGCGCGTGAAAATACGGAGGTACTCGGCAGAGGCCTTGGCCGCCGCCTGGGAAATACGCGTATCTTTTTCAAACGAAGCGGTTTGGAACGTCCGCGTTATCGTGTCCGTGTTGAACGTTGTTTCTTCTGAAGACATGGCCTATATATCAATGGTCTAATCTGGTTGGTCTACGAGATATCCAGCTCTAATGGGCAAAAGGAGGTTTACCACGCGGCTGGTGTATATTCCCAGCGAACTGACGGAACAACTCAGAGACATGGTCTACCGCGGGTAATCCGTGACCCTAAAACACACAGATTCATTCCTTCGGAGGGTTCAAAGCGATGTACGACCAGGTAACATTCGCCAAGGAAGCCCCTGGTGTGATCCCACCCGAGGATCAGGTTCCAGGGGCGGAGAACAGCAACGGCAGCAGAATCGCTTTCATGCTCCTGAGCTCCTTCGGCATTTTCTTTGTCGTAAGTTTTTATTTTTTTTGACGGTTCATCAGCCTAATAAATTCTGATAGGTACATGGAATTGCCATGTTCTACTCTGGACTGTCGTCGAGAAAGTCGGCGCTCGTCCAGTCAGCCTTCTCTTGCTTTGCAATTGCCGTGATTTCTATTCAATGGTGCCTATTTGGGTGCTCCCTCGCCTACTCCTCCTTCCTGCCCGTTATTGGAGACCTACGAAACTTTGGACTGCGCCAACTCATCTCTGCAGGGGACGGAGCCGAGCTTGCTAACGCGTTCTACGCAGGGATGTTCTGCATTTCCTCGGGAACTATTCTCACTGGTGCCATTGCCGAACGCGGTCGAGCGCTACCGACAATGATGTTCCTCTTCCTGTGGGCCACCTTCGTTTACGATCCCGTAGCATACTGGATCTGGTCGAGCTCGGGATGGCTGCACAACCTTAATGTAATAGACTTTGCTGGTGGGGCCGTTGTTCACATTACGGCTGGATTTAGCGGTCTCGCTTTTTCACAGGCCCTTGGTCCGCGATTGGAGTTTAACCGCCCTGCTAGTAACTCGGTGCTAGTGGCAATTGGTACGTCGCTGGCGTGGGCCGGGTGGTTTGGCATTACGAGCGGGTCTGCTTTTGCTCCGTCCTTTCGCGCTGCTTTGGCGTTCATCAACACCCAGGCCAGTGCAGCCGCCGGAGGAATTACCTGGATGGCGTTGGATTACCGGATAGACAAACGGCTCTCTGTCATTGGGTTCTGCTCTGGCGTCATTTCTGGCCTAGTGGTGATCACCCCGCTAGCCGGATTTGTTCAGCCATGGCAGGCTATCATTGCCGGAGCCATTGGCGGGTTTGCGTGTAACTTTACAACCCAACTCAAGTTCTTCTTGGGAATTGATGATGCATTGGACGTTTTCGCAGTCCACGGGATTGGCGGAACATTGGGCACTTTGGCGGCTGGAATTCTTGCTCGCCCTTCGATCCGCCAATTGGCCATTCAGACAGTTGCTTGCTTTTCAGTGGCAGTATATTGCTACGGAGCGACTTCTATTATCCTTTTAGCTCTGAAGAAGGTAGTTGCTCTACGTCCAGATGCCGACGACGAAATTCTAGGCATTGACTACGCCGAGCACGATGAGCTGGCATACGATTATGTGCACGGGTACATGGAGCCATTGGGTAGCGACCACGAGGATAACGAGTCTGAAGTCTCAAACTTCTCGGGTCTTTAGTCTCATGACCTCCAAGCCTCAAAAATTTTGTTAAGGCTTCGGTCTATTGCTGGATACCCTCCTCTTGGGATCTGGACGGGTTGAGGACGAGGATGCTGGCGGGTTTCTTGTTATCCCTGCCCTACCCTTGCTGTACTTCTTCCACTCTTCAAGGGTCTGCATTGCACTCTTCCAGTTGGCTGCAAGCTCCGTAACCTTGAGCTCTAGCCTGCTGATTTCGTGCTCCTTCTCTGTCAGCTCAGTCACGGACACATAATTAGGCGAGTTTAGGATATCGCGCGCCGTCTTGACTGAGTCGCTGATATCTTCGGCCAGCTTCTCAATGGACAGTTCATTCTCGACTGGCCCCGTGCTCTCTGCAGATTTCCCGATCATTGTCACCATAGAGCGCCGTATATCATTCAAGTACTGTACCAATTGCTCGTTTTCGGCAACCATGTACCGGCTTTTCTCGACCAAGTCCTCATAGAGCTTCTGGCTCGCTTCGCCATTACCACTATTATCAACCTTGACCGCTGCAGTAGAATATGAATTGTACGACTTTGACAGGAGTCCTGATACTCCTGAGACGGAAGAGGACTTGTCCCTGGAATCCAGCACCCGTTCTTTGAGCCGGTCGATTTGGATATCCCGCTTTCTCAGTTCATTGGCGAACTGAATTTTGGCCTGCTTTATCATTTGCTTTTGCCTGTTGAGTTCTTCCTGGGCCGCACTCAGCTGCGACTCTGTCCGCCTCAGCGTCATGGTTGCAGTGCTGTGTACGTTTTGTATCCTCCTCATCTTGGTGTCTAAAGCGTCATAAGCTCCCTGGAGTCTCTCGCTCTCGGCTCTTGCTCGTTCTCGCTCCTTGGCCGCTTCAGAGGCTTTTTGAAACGCGGTCTCGCTGGCCTGGTTATCCTTTTCGATAGTATTGAGCAGCGAATATATGACATTGATGACCCGTGCATCGTTTGTATTTTCCCCCTCCTCCAGAGACGAAAAGACTAGCCGCTCGTCGTCTTTAATGTACCCTCTCGATACGAGTGCATTGTTGACATAAAGTGCTGCCGACCGCAGGTCCCTGCTCCCCTGGCTCATTATTTTTCGTGATGTCAACAGTGTTTCCCACGCGACACCTTATCAACCCCCACTTCACCGACTGGTAGATCCATTTATACTCTGTTTGGTTACTCTGAGCTCCAGAAAGCAGACGCCAGCAAATATTGGGGATCAGAAAGTATTTAGACAACCCGGTAGATAGCTCCAAGCCCTTTATCTGCGTGGCTGTAAGAGTTTCTTTTCACAATTTCTAACAAAACCTCACAACAGCGTAACTAAGTTATCCTTACTTGTTTTTGGTTGCTGCCGTTCTTTTTTATCGTACGACCGTGCTATCAAATCTGGATATGCGGTATTGTGAGATTGAAAAAGGTAATAATAGGTGCATTTATAGTCATTAAACATAGTTCATTAAATCTTGTCGCTAGGACTCGTGGCGTTGCTGTCAGGTATGAATGGAGAGTATCCTGCGGGATGCGTTGACGGCGACAGCACCACGGCCTGGGCGGCAGTCGGGCCTAAAACGGCTACCAGCGGCGTGGTTGGAGGCGGAGCGCTTTGTACTGGGCCAGACACGCCTGTCTGATGCACATTGAAGGCATTGCTACCCTCACTGTACATAATTTTGTAGGAGGAGTACTCGAGGAGTACGGGAATCTCCTTTGCCAGACGTGTAAGCGTAGCCAGGTTCGGCCGAGCGTCATTGAGCACCGGAAGGTCCGGCATGACGCTCTTCGTCGAGGCAAGGATGGCGATGACCGCCTTGAGGAATGCATTGAGGTCGTCCCAGAACTTTCGCCGGTCGATCTGTCCACTGTCGCGGATCGTTTCCATGCGCTGCTTGAGCCGCCGGGTCACATCAACTCCAGTAACACAAGTGCTCGTAAGATCTCGCACTTTGAGCGCCACTGTAGGGCTGATCCCAGCGCCAGAGCCACCGATTGAGCTCGCTACAGAGGCCGAAGCGGACTTGGACACGGCCTCTGTGAGCTGACCGAGCACTGCCTGAGCCGCATTAGCAGCCGAGTAGATGCGGTCGTAGAGCTGGTCGTCGGCCGCAGAGAGGCCTTCACCGGTCCGAAGAGCATCGTCTATCATTGGAGACCCTGCGGTGGCCCCTGCGACCTGGCGGCTCAACTGGCGGCTAATGGTACGGGTTGGGTAGAGAGTGAACCAAGCGTTTTGCAGCTCGCTGAACGACTGGAAGCAGGTCAGAATAAGCGCTCGGATGAACTTGATATCCACGTAGGACATGAGCAGTTCGAGGTTTGCTCTGAAGAAGGCGGTCACATTCCTAAACGCCGTCAAGCACTGGACGGATGCATTAATCACAGCATTGAGGTCCGAGGTGCTCGGCTCGGCTGCCGAGTCCTCCATCTCGCTGTTGGATTCGAGGTTTTCGAGCGCCCCCACGAGAACGGGGAAGGCGTTCTTTGAGGTCTGGAGCAAGGCTAGGAGTTTGGTCGTAAGAGGTTTATCATCACAAAATGCTGCGCAGCGCCTCATAATGCCGTTGAGCTCGCCTAGCGAGAAAAGCACCTTTCGGCAGCTCTCGACGACCTTGGACTGGAGCTCGAAGCGCTGCGTGTGGGAGCGCACCATGTTTTCGTTCAGGGTCGAGAGCCGCCTAAAGTATGCTCCGCTGACCGACTCTAACACTGGCGAACTCGAGTACACTGCGGGTTTGTTCCCTGAGAGGAAATGCTTGGATTTGGAGGTGACGGGGGTAGTCGAGCCACTTGCGACTTCAAAGTCGCTGTCGCTGCGCTCGCCAAAGCTTTCGTATGAGATGTTTCTACTGTGTGAGGCGCGAGCGAATGCAGGGTCCGGCTTTTCTTCTTTTGCCTCTGGCTTTTGAGATTCCAGCGAGTCACCTTGCTGATTCTGTTGCTGATTCTGTTGCTGATTCTGTTGCTGATTCTGTTGCTGATTCTGTTGCTGATTCTGTTGCTGATTCTGTTGCTGATTCTGTTGCTGATTCTGTTGCTGTTGCTGTTGCTGCTGCTGTTGTTGCTGCTGTTGTTGCTGCTGCTGTTGCTGCTGCTGCTTTTTTACAATGAATCCCATGCGTTTAGCGGCTCTCGAAGACCCATAGCTTTCACTGTTGCTGCGAAGCCGGTCAACTGAGATCCCAGAAGGATCAAACGCCTCTGCCGAGTGGCCAGGAGACACGGCCGTAGTGTTGGCCGTGGTGTTTGCCGTGGTGGTCTGTGAAGCCGTAGACGAGGCAGAGGCGCTGCGGCTCCCGGAATGCGAAGACGACGTAGTCGCCGTAGACAGCGTGGACTTATGGCGCGGCAATTGAAGCTGGAAATCACTCGACGGGCTTTTCCACGCGTTGCCATTGGTCTCGCTCTGTTCATTTTCAGCCTCTGTCCCCATTAATGCCATTCTTTGCAGCTGCTGTTGCTGCTGGTGCTTTTTCTCTATCAAAGATGCCAGTTGCTCGCTGTTAGCAGAGAGATAGCTCTTGACCTCGCTCAGCCATCCAGGGCTGCTAGGGTCCCTCATCACCTGTCGAGGAGGAAGTACCAGCGGGTTATTGTCTACTTCGAGGAGCTCCAGATCCGCCATGTCAGCAATGCTCGGAGGAAGATATTCAAACCGGTTATTCTTAATCGACAAGCACCGTAAATTCACCAGGTTGCCAATGTCAGACGGGAGGCCCGAGATCTGGTTGTTGCTGACATCTAGAATAACCAGGCTCGGACACTGGCACAGCACCTCGGGGAATTCCTCAAAGCGATTCCCGCTAATGTCCAGGTAGAACAAATGCCTCATGTCTGCAAACGACAGCGGCAGCGACGTGAGCCAATTGGACTTTAAGCTCAGCTTTGACACGCGCTTTCTGAACAGCTCGACAATGTCGTTCGGTATATAAACAATGTTCAGCCGCTCCAATTCCATCTGTACAGTCTCCTCCTCTTCCTCATCCTCCTCCTCGTCCTCCTCCTCGTAGAGGCTGCTCGTGTCGGTGCCATTGCTCCGCCGCGAGTACACGCTCGTATCGTCTCGCTCCGGCGTAGTGCTCCTGCCAGAGGCTACGCGGTACCCGTTGCCGTTAGGGTGGTACCGGTCCGCGTACTCGCTGAGGCTTGTGCTGGCAGAGCTCTCCTCGGCCGCCTCGGTGGCGTTTTCCTCGTCCGAGTCGCTCTGGAGCTCCAAATCATCAATCGACTCGAGGTTGAGTTTCTTCGCCAGGCGCTCCCGCGCAATGCGGAAGAGCCGCTGGCGCGATATCGCGGGCTCCAGAGGAGTCACCGGATAATTAGTAGCCTCGTGGTCCCCGCGCGACCCTATTGAACTCATAACTCCATAACCCTGTGCCGTCGTCGTCAAAAAAAGGGGGAGTGGAAAATCGCCTCCTTCCGGTCTTATGTCAGCACACGCCGATGCGATTAAGTAATATCGCCTACGCTCCCCCGGTGAGCACCGACGCCCACGGGCTTGGAGTGAATACGCAGAGCGCGTTTATTCTCGGTAGCAGAGCACTTGGGGGGCTAGCCCCCCAAACCCCCCAGAGCTGGGGGCCAGCCCCCAGACCCCCGTTACAGCCTACTTGGTTACAGCGTAACAAAACCTCCCAGTGTTACACTCGATAACAGCAACCTCCGTAATCTTAACGCATGGAATAAAGGATGGGGTGAGATGGTAGATTAAAGCTATACAAACTTTTATATTTTGATTTTGTTAAATTAACGAAAACGGACGAGTTTTGCAATGATGATGGGTAAATGGGATATCGTTCAAAAAAATAGGGTCGTTACAAGTCGGCGTCATCCTCATCTGGGAGAGGCATGGCCGCGGCCTGCTCCATCTCCTGCTGGTACTTGGTCATGAGCTCGGCGTCGACCTCAACCTCTGGTGGAGCCAGGGCTGGGGAAGCAACAAACTCAAGCTGTGGGTTGCCGACAAGCTTTCGGGCAAGCCACAAGAATGGCTTCTCAAAGTGGTAGTTGGACTTGGCCGAAATGTCGTAGTACTGCAGGTTCTTCTTTCGGTGGAAGGTGATGGACTTGGCCTTGACCTTTCGCTCCTTGACGTCAACCTTGTTGCCGCACAGCACGACCGGAATGTTCTCGCACACTCGGATGAGGTCACGGTGCCAGTTGGGCACGTTCTTGTACGTGATTCGCGAGGTAACGTCGAACATGATGATACCGCACTGGCCGTTGATGTAGTAGCCGTCTCGCAGACCGCCAAACTTCTCCTGGCCGGCAGTGTCCCAGCACTCAAACTTGATCTCGCCATAGTTGGTGTAGAAGCCGAGCGGGTGCACCTCGACACCCTGGGTCGCGTTGTATCGCTTCTCAAACTCACCGGTCAAGTGTCGCTTGACAAAAGTGGTCTGTCCTGTTAGCCATGCCCGCCAAAACTACCGCGTCTACTCACCTTACCAGTACCACCGTCGCCGACAAGAACCAGCTTGAAGGTTGGGACCTGGGATTGGTTGTTCTCAGCCATTGTGTATTACTTTCTTCGATAAACCGTGTTGTCAAATGGAAGTGAAGAAAAAAAGATTCTGTTGTTTGTTTTGGGCCCAACAGGGGGCGGCGAAAAATTTGCCTTGCGCAAGCGTAAGGTTTCTACGGAAACCGCCACGCCAAAATGCAAGTGATCGATCCGCTACAATTGCTTGCTGCAATTAGCGCATCGGGCGTAATTGAGATCCATGTGGGCGTATTTAGAGGGTGGGGGGTCAGTCGAGCCCTGCGGGCTTGGGCACGGTGATTTTGCCCGAGGCGCTGGACAGCCCCGGCACGCCCTGGTTGACCGCCTTGAGCTCCTTGGTTTGGTCCAGCGGCGACGTGGCCAGCGCCTGGAACGCTGCCGTGTCGACGCCAGAGGCTGGGTCCGTGCTTGACGGCAGGTCCGGCGGCAGGAGGCCCTCTTCTTTAGCAGCGTCTATCTCTATAATTAGCCGTCTGTCCTCCTAGCCAGATAAAAATATTACGTACTTTCGTAGTAGTCAATGACGTATTTGATGTGGTTTCGGCCCACAGTGTGCGATTTTCGCACGCTCGTCGAGTCGTGGGTCAGCGCAACTAGGCCGTTAGTACGTTGTTCTATTGCGCATCCGGTTGCGTACCTCCACAGTAGTCACAGGTATAGTATCCTTGAAGTTAGCAAGTTCCGCTCAACACTCAAACGATCTATACTTATCTTGGGCATGTCAACTAATCGTATTCGCTAAGAGTTTATCTATGGACGGTGATTTTTCGATTGGGTGGTACGCGTGTTAAGTCATCGACGCATAACCGCACTACTAATTACACCCGCTACGAGTTACCAGTGCTTTCGGTTACGAGTTATCAGTACTTTCGGAGGAGGGAAGGATAATTCTACGAGGGTCTGGGGGTCTGGGACCCTTAATTGCACGATATTCCAACATCAAGAGCGAGTGTAATACCAATAGCTGTCGCAGAGCAGTATCAAATTCGACTGATTTAACAAATTCGATTGATTGATTGATAAAGCTCGGAGACGACAGCGAAGATTATGGCTTCGAATAGCGGATTTGGTGACGCCCTCAAGCAGTTTGAGTTTGGAGCCAACGAAGCAGATAAAGAACCTGTCTTCCGTAATCCCACGCCTAACGTTGGTAGTCCAGCTGAGAGCCCGAATGTTGGTAGCCCAGCTGAGAGCCCTAAAGTTAGTAGAGTAAAAAGGAAATCTCGCAGGTCAAAAGACTGCAGCCACCTCAAGCCGTTGAAACCGCTTCTGCAAAAAGGACTGCGATGCGTTTTCATCGGGTTTAACCCCGGGTATATGACGGCGCTCAAGGGCCATTACTACGCCCATGGCAGTAATCTCTTTTGGAAGCTCATCTACGAATCCGGGTGCGTCGAAAGACCCGTTACCTGCTACGACGACCAGCTCCTGCCCGACGAATACGGCTACGGCTTTACGGATCTAATTGCCAGACCCACCACCGGCATCTCTGATCTATCCAACACGGAAATGCTCAGCGGAGTCCCTGTTCTCGAGGAAAAGATCAAAACGTACAACCCCAAAGTGGTGGCCATAGTTGGCAAGGGTATTTACGAAACAATTTTCCGGTTCAGTCACAACAGGCCGCTTCGCAAAGCAGAGTTTACCTGGGGGCTTCAGCCGGAGCCGATTGGTTCCACAAGGGTGTTTGTACTCCCCTCTACTTCAGGGTTGGTAGCGGGGGTTTCTCGGGCTCAGAAACTGGCATCCTGGACAGAGCTGGCCGGTTATCTGCGCGACAATTATCCGCACCAAAAACCTGTCACCCCTTATCTGATCACAGAGCAAATCAAAAAAGAAGACCCGGAAGATGTAGAAAAAAAATAGCGTAATTAGTTAACTGGTAGAACCTATATACATTGGGTTTTTGGCATTATGCCCGGTAGATATCAACGTTGAGCTTCTCCTTTTGAATCGCCTCCTCAAACTTCTTCGTCGTCTCGTCGCCTATTGGCCCGTCCGGAACCGTCTTGGAGAAAATATCGTCTACCTTGTGCTGGATCTGAGTTCGCTGGTCGTCGCTAACTGCCCGGGAGTACCCCAGTTCACCCAGCGCCTCTGTCTGCAGGTCCACGCACTTCATCAGCTGCTTTCTATACGTATGGCACAGGTTCAATCGCTCCCAGTACGTGCCCTTGAGAGAGCAATGGGCCATGAGCGCCTCGTACTCTACGCAGTTATTCCTCGCGGCCTGTCCTAGGGGCAGACCTGTCTTGTGCTCTTCGTGGTCGGTGATCTGATGCAGTCCAGCCTCTTCGGCCTTGAAAGTGCCCTTTTGGCTCTGCTTGGCCGCCTCTTGCTCACGTTCATACTCCTTTTTCACTTGCTCCGGGGCTAAGCTGATCGGGGTCAGCGGCTTGGCGGACTGGTAGTATTCTTTCAGGCTTGGATCAATAATATCCCCTTCCTCTTTGCTCGGCTCTTTAGCCGGTTCTTTAGAGCTTTTCCACAGCCACCCAAGAACCATTTTTCGGTGCTTTTCGCTAATCGTTATCCAACGGGTAGGTGAACCGGAAAATCAATTATCGCATCCCAAGACACGTACAAAACGGTAGATATTAAGATTAAATGCCAGGTACGAGAAGCGGTGCATAATAAGAGAGGGGCTAACTGTATGCAGCGAATCGCCGACAGGCCGAGAGGCGAGAGGTGCGGTTACGCGGTGCTGGGTACGTTGAGCGGTGTACAATAGGCGTGTGGGGCTAACGGTATATAGCACGCGTAAAGTGAATTCGTCCGCGTTTGCCATTACATTCGGGACTCCAAAGCTAAGGACCCCTAGCTCGAAGAAACGGAGCGCGCAGAGCAAAACCCGCAGCAATGCGAAGCGTAGACGCCAAGTAGAGGAGACACCGGTCCCTGAGTCTTCAAAAACAGCAGAGATACCACCAACATTAGCAGAGGAGAAATTGCCACCACAGAATGAATTGCCAGAGAATGAATTACAAGCGGATGAGCTTCCAAATGATAATGGGAAAGATAATGAATTGCCAGAGAAACTACCAGCTGAGAGCGAATTACTTACAGAGAATCAGTCAAATGGATTAAGCGAGAACGAGATACCACGCGAATTACTAACAGGAAACAAATTGCCAAAGAGCAAATCAAAGAAGCCAAAAGTCAAGCCAAAAGACAAACCAAAAGACACATCAAAAGGGCTACCAAACGCCATCCGACAAACGCCAGAGTCCAACTCACCAGCGTCGCGAACAAGGGCCAAACGTCCAAGCATCGAAACCAACCAGCAAAGACAAAAGAGCTCGCCTGCTAATTCTACGTCCGCTAAAACGCGTAGCGAAATATCTCCTGATATCGAAAATACCGAAAATAGCAAACACACCGACAACACCCAGAGCATCGAGAATACACAAACATTCGACGACCAATGGAGTGACTCGAGTGAATGGGCCGAATCGCGAATCGCCAAAGTTGCTAATAAGGCGACAAGGGCCCGATCTCATCAAAAGAGCACCAGGGCCGCCAGGCCCAAGACAAAGCCGACTAAACAGCCCATCGCCAGCGGTGCGAACACGGCCCCGGCAGCGTCCGAAAATCGAATCAATGCAGTGGACATGGTCTTGCAAAGAGTGGTTGAAAAGTTTGACGAGTTTAACAAGGATCTCAAGGCTGGCGATAGCGGTGATAGCGGTGCGCCGACACCACCACCGTGGAAAGCACGGACCCTGTCTCGGTACCGGGCCATTGTCGAAGCCCGGCTCCGCGAGCTGGCTGGGGCCATTGACGTGAACAGCACAATGGCCCAGGCGCTGCGCCGGGCTGAGCAGAAACGCAACTCGCTGCGGTCCCAGTTGCTCGACGTGCGGTCCGCCAAACTGCAGCTGCAACAAGATATGCAGAGGGTGCGCGACGAGTACCAGCAGTCCAAGCAAACAGCGCACGAGCTCACCCAGGTGAGCGAGTTTGCCACCACGGTCCAGAGCTTCAACGCGCTACGCCCCGCCGCAGGCAATTCTGCGCCGCGCGATCTACACTCCCTCAGCGCGCAATTGCTGCTGCTACAGCCCGTCCTGGGCGACAATGGCGCGCTGAGCCGGCTCCGGAGCCTGCGGGAAAAGCTGTCGCGCCTCGACCGCGCCTTGAAATAAAAGATCATTACATCATTCAACTACACTGCATTATTATTATTCATCGTCCGCCACCAACGCCGCGATCATCGAGTACAGGTAGAAGAAGAACACGACCAGGTAGAACCCGAGCTTGATGAAGCTCTCCTTCTTATGCTTGCCCAGAGTCCGGAAGATCTCCGTCGCGTCCAGCAGGTACGTTTTGTTCTGGATCCGCAGCGCGTTGTATGCAAGCAACGGAAGGTTCAGCAAAAACGAGAACCAGTACCCGTTGATCAGGAAGAGCGACGCCAGGAAGGCGTGGAGGCCCATCTCGGGCAATATGTAGTTGTTGAGTCTGTTGCACAGATCAATTGGGTTGATGTAGTCCACCTCCAGGTCGCTGTACATGATGGAGAAGAACACCTGGAGGAACAGGTTCACGGCATTGACAAGCACCGCAAAGAGATAGAGCCTACACGGTTAGCCTTGAAGGCTAGTAGTTTCCTCGCACTTACCAAGCTTCGCCAGACATTTTTCGCCTTCTATTCCGAACAAGTCGCTTTTACTAAAAAATTGTGTCGAGAGGGGGGTGGGGGAGTCGGGACAAGTCGCCCTTTTGGCGCGGCCATGTGAGTATGCAGCCTGCACGTATATTGCTGTAGAACGGGGTGGAACGTTGGATATTGGCGTATTTACTAGTAAAAGGAGATAAATAGACAGCGACTACCCCCAGCTACGTCCTGTACTAGGGTACATGTTGACTTGTAGCCGGCCAAGGCTGTTGGTTGTGTGAAATAAAGACCAGGTTAGTACCGGTGGTAGTGTGTGACACCGCAAAGAAAATCAATTCAAACGTAGAGTGTAGATAAATAAATGGTATAGATTAAAACAGGTTAGTAGGTTACGCAGGCGGACGGTTCTCGCCCATGCCAAAGAGATATAACAGCTGGCGCCGGTCGAGACGGCCAACATTGCGCAGCTCTCCCTCGTCGAGCGCAGCGTCAATCATCTCCCGTTTCTGCTTCTGGAGCTCGAGAATTCGGTCCTCGACACTCTCCGTAATGTAGAGCTTGTGCACATGGACGTCATTGCGCTGGCCAATGCGGTGCGCCCGGTCAATGGCCTGCTCTTCGACGTACGGGTTCCAGAAGGGATCCATGATGATAACGTGGTTCGCCGCTGTTAGGGTCAGCCCAACGTTGCCAGCTTTCAAGCTCACCAGCATAATTTGCTGCGTCGGCTCCTCCATAAACTGCCGGATCGTCTCGTTTCGCTCTTGAGTGCTCATGGACCCGTCGTATCGCAGGTAGTCATACCCCTTGAGCGCCATGGGGATGCCCACAAGGTCGAGGAAGGTCGTAAACTGCGAGAAAATGATAATCTTTTGGCCAGGGGACTTTTCTAGCGTCTCGTCGACAATCTCCATGCACCGGTCAATCTTGGCAGAACTCTCCCACCCGTTGGGGAACACATCGTCCAAGCCAAACTGCTTGACAATGAGCTTGCGGCTCGCTTCGTCCGCCTCCTTGGTGTCTTCTTGAGCAACCGGCCCATCATCCATGGCTATGTCCTTGCCCTCTTCATCGTCAAAATCAAGCCCCTTAAAGAGCTCATCATTGCTAATTCGGTCCTGGCGCATCTGGCGCATCCGCTTTGAAATCAGCCGCCGCTCCTGCTCTTTACGCCGAACAGCAGACTTCTCCTCTCGCCGCCGCCGGTTGATCTCGACGTCCGATAGACGCTTGATATAAACAAGCCGGAACAGCTCAAAGTCTATCCACTTGTCCTGCACAAGAGGCTGGCGGCATTCCCAGCACAAGGCAGGATTCCCCTGCAGCGCAAACTTGTTAAAGTACTCGGGCATACAGTCCTCGCACATGGCGTGGCCGCATGGGTACGCAAGCACAATGCTGCTGGCATCGACGGCATCGAAGCAGATTGGGCACTGGAACCCGTCGTCCTGGTCCTCGCTGGCATCATGGGCATAGACTCGGTGGTAGAGCTCCTTATTACGCGCAACAGCGTTGTGGTTGAGCTTACGTACCAGCTCGAGCGCTTGGGTATTGGAGCCATCCCGTAACAGCGAGTTCTTTTTACGGTTGTGTTCAGCAAGATCGACCAACGCCGGGTGGCAACACGCCTGCCGCAGCCTCAAAAGCATGACTAGCACAGAACTGTAGTGGCTGCCGAGCTGGTCGTCATTGAGGAAAGACCGCACCCGGCCCTGCGTCGAGGACTCAAGCGCCGTGTACCGCGCCCGTTGCTCTGGGTTGAACTCAGAGTTGTCCGCCTCGACAATTCGTTCCGGAAGCTGCAGAATGGGCTTCCCGTCGACATGGCTCTTTTTGGTTCGCCGTAGCAGCGTCGCGCCAATCAGTACACGCAGCTTCTGCATAGAGCCCGAGTCGGACGACTTGATGCCGGTGCCAATTTCGCGGTTGAACTTCTTCTCGTCGTTGTAGGGCCGGATCCGCAAGAACTTGATAAGCGAATAGTACTCCTCTACCTTGTTCTGGATCGGCGTGCCCGAGAGGCACCATCGGTACTGGCTCTCCAAGGCGCAGCAGGCCTTGGCTGACTGGGTGAGCTTGTTTTTGATGTACTGGGCCTCGTCGAGAACTACTCTGTACCACTTGCCTTTGAACAGAAGCGAATTCTTCACTTGTTCCTCGGGGGGCAGATCGCAGTCTTCAATGGCGAGTTTCGTGTTATCTTTGTAGTCTCGGGCGACTAGGTTGTAGGTAGTAATAACCACGTCGTATCGCCGGAGCTGTTCCCATTTGGTATGCATTCGCGCGCTGATTTCACGATGGTGGACGTAGACCTTGAGCTTGTGCTCGGGCTTGACGTGTTTTTGAATCTCCATGGACCACTGGTTGAGTAGTGCCACGGGCGCTACAATCAGCGTCGTCTTGCACGCGGGATTGTTGGACTTATTGCTAACCATCAACGCGCTATATAAATGTTAGTAATCTTCTCCCCCCCCTCCAAAAAAAAGTATAACGTACATTGTCTGAATGGTCTTACCAAGACCCATATCGTCGGCGAGGATGCCGCCGTTTTTCGTGTCCTCCTTTTCCTTCATCCAAGTCAACCCAATTCGCTGGTGCTCTAGCAGCGTCGACTTCATTTCCTCGGGGGTGCCCACCCGCTGGTCCGGCGGAAGCTCCCAGTCGCAGCTGGCGGCCAAAAGATTCGAAAGCTCGTCCGCCTGAGATCCGGCTCCGCCAAACGATAGGCGCTCCGACGACGCCATTGGGGACGCATTCCTGCCAAAGAGCGACTCTGTCGACCGCTGCGCAAAGCCCATATGAAGATTCTGCACGACGCTCTCGGACATTTTGTTGCGCAGCAGCGCCAGGTCCTGGTTCTGGTTCTTGATGGCAAGCCGCACTGTATAGGAAAAATGTTCAAAATTAGACACGCGCTTTTGCGCCACCTCGGTGAGCCAATTGTTCAGCTCGCGGTAGTACGCAGAGATCTTGTTCACTTCCTCGAGCCGAACCTTGGCCTCCGTCAGCCGGTTCCGGTACTCCATACCCATGCGCGTGCTCATATCGTGGGCCTCTGGGTGGTTTTTCATGTTTTTAATGGCGCCGTGGCTGAAAACGTACGCCTTTTCCGCAATGCGCTGCTCGCGGTCCAGCTGGTCCATCTGCCTCCGTATTGTCTCGACGCACGACAGCGCCAGCTTGGAGTACTCATGGGGCCTGTATTTCGCGTACTGGAGCATTTGCAGCGTCGTATCGGCGTACCCGTCGGGCTTGCGCCTCTGGCCGTTTACCGTCTTGATCTTGTCGAACTCGGCATTGCTGATCTCCTTGATCTCCTCGTCGTCCGCCAGTGACTGAAACGTGTCCGCCAGTGGTTGCGATTCGACTGTGCTCTGCGTGCTCTCAGACCGGTTGCTGCTGCTACTGCTGAACAGCGAAGTGTACTCGCGCCGTTTCACGGCCGGTCTGAGCACTTTTCTCGGCTGCGATCCGTTGGAAAGCGACGGCAGCCGCGGCGAGGCCCCAAACAGGCTCGCCGAAGGCCCTGGCGCGCCCGTAACGACGGGGCTGGCCGCGCCGGAGCTCTGCTCGCTGCTGTGGGTGGTCGCCGCGGTCGGCGGGTTCGCCGACGGCGTCTCAACCTCCTTCACGCCGCTGACTATAATGTCGTCGTCGTCATCATCATCGTCGTCTATTGTAATGGCTGAGACGGAGCGTTTCCTGCTTGGCGGTGGCGCTTCCTGCGTCCTCTTGAGCGCGTCGTCTATGAGCCTCAGCTGCTGGACAACGCCCGGTCCCCGGGGTTCGACGTTCATCAGCCGCCCCCGCACCTCGAGCAGCTGGTGCCTGTTCATGTGGCGGTAGTCGCTCATGTCTACTCCTCACCGAATCGCCCGCAAATCAGTAACAATGTCGGTTGGTATATCAAATTATTTAATTTGCCCGCTTCCGCGCGCCACGCGCAGTGATAAGCCGCGATGCTCGACTGCCTCTAACCGACAAGAGCAACTAAGCGAGGTACGTGTAATGACGGGCTGGGGGTCCGCAAAGTACCTAGTTTCAAGCGGGCGAGAATATTTGCAATTTGTTCTACGGTCGCCTCTGGTTTTTTAAGGCCTTTTAAGGGTGGTCAGCTGACCGATCGCCGCCGCACTGCACGATCGGCATGAGCGGTGAGATCAAATAAATAGCAATTCGTTATGTAGTTTAATTCGTGATGTAGATTGGCCAGTAAATGGAGCAAATAAATAGCAATTCGTTATGCAGATTGGCCAGTAAATGGAACAGCAATGAGCGCTTTGTACATTGAACAGAGCACTTTTAAAGGGCCTGGACTTGCTCGAGGGCCGCCTTGAGCTCGGCGCTGTCTGGCGCCAGGGCGAGGCCGGACGCAAACACAGACTTGGCCTCGGCGTACTTTTCAATGGCCTGCAGACACCTGCCCTTGCGGTAAAAGTTCTTGGGGTCGGTCGGCTTGAGCAGCGCGAGCATCGACGTGTCCGAGTGGGCCTCGGGCCACTGGTTGACGGCCATGTAGGCGTCGGCCCGGGGCTCAATGCAGCTGCAGACCTCGTTGATAGTGAACGCAGTCGACTCCCAGGCGGGCCGCTTGAGGGCCATTTCGACCGCCATGGTCAGGAACTTGATCGCCTCCTGGGGCTTGCCGCTCTTGAGCGCACTGACTCCGCTGTCCCGCATCTTGGCGACCTGTACGCTGAGGGGCTTGGAGATGTGGTTCGGGGGCGGGGGTAGCTCGTTATTGAGGTTGATCATGGACCGGCTGAGGGCATAGAGTCTGTCGACGGCGGAATGCAGTTCTTTGGATTGCTCTTCGGAGAGGCCGTCATAGTAGGACTCGTCTACTTTGAGGGCCTTTGTCGAAGGGTCTATCGAAATAGGGAGCGACATGGAATATAAATATCGAGCTGTGTTATGGGGGTGTTGGCACGTTACGATTTGACGTGTCCCTCCCATCACCTGTCGGCATCGTAACAATCTACCGGTACCTCTACCTACGGTACTGGTCGCCAACGGCAACGACGACAACTACGCCCAGGATAAGATTTGTCATACGTAATTTGTATATCATACATTTATTATAATTCAAAGATTTGATAGAATATTCAATGGTTGCACAGGTTCTCAGCAACGGCATTAGCCTCCCAGTATCTAACCGCTACGTACACATACGGTACACTACATGGTATGCTGCACCTGGCACTACTACTGTAGTATATTTCACCTGCAAATTGCGTGGCCTGTTAAGAAGTTTGCTAAATTATGGATTAATTGGCTTGCTAGATTAAATGGCCTGAAAGGCTAATTCCAGGTTATTGTATGCCGTAACAACAGCCTGAAGAGACAATGGCATCAGCTTGTGCTCGTCATTCCACCAATACTTTTTACCTCTAAATTGCAAAGTTGGTTAAATTGAATAATTTGCTAATTAAATGATTAAATGGGTTGTTAAATTGAATGGCTGCGAAAGGCCAATAATTGCTTGGCCTGTAAATTGCAACCGTTTGACGAGCTTGTTACACTGTTCCCAACAGTAACAACACCTCGGAGAGACAATTATTCAACCATCATTCTACCAGGGACCAGTCAGTTAATGTTACCTATAGGTAATTAAATGCTCCATGGAATGCATTGAGGTAGAACGAATAAATTGACTTAAATCTTGAGGTGCTAATTGAGTATTAACTATAAGACAGCTGTACTCTGAGCTATTCGTCTCTCGATCTTCCGAAATCAATGGATTATCGTCGATTGAGACAATTCCCCATCCGTATATTGTGTCATTGAAATCATATTAGAATATCAATGGATTACCGTTGATTGAGACAATTGCATTGTTCCCGTTTATTGATCGTATTAAATTAGGATTGTATAGGCAGACATGCATGTATCATCTTACAATAGGATTGTAACTGTGTGCAACGCTGTAGAAAAAAAGTCATGTATCCCGAAATCTATTATAAATATACAAGGCCAAAACACCCTCAAACCTAAGATTAAGCCGATGCCGACGTAGGTCTGCCAGCCTTGCCCGACTGCGCAAATGAAGAGAGATGCAGCGCCTCCGACGCCGCATAGTACTTTGTCGGCTGCGGCTTGGGCGACGCATAGTTGGTCTCCGCAGAAAAAGTGTACGACCAAGACGGCGTCAGCGTCGTCTGCTGCTGTGCCGCAGACTTGCGCGGCG
Organism: Blastobotrys illinoisensis; assembly: GCA_030558835.1. Classification (NCBI taxonomy): domain Eukaryota; kingdom Fungi; phylum Ascomycota; class Dipodascomycetes; order Dipodascales; family Trichomonascaceae; genus Blastobotrys; species Blastobotrys illinoisensis. The sequence continues at coordinate 18,793 of JAKTQJ010000068.1, read as the reverse complement.
TCGAATAGTACGTGACGGCCGAGGTCGCGTACCGCCTCGTGGCCTTGAGCGCCCGCGTAACCTTGGTCCCCGGCTGGGTCTGCATTGGCGCCAGCCTCGTCTTGCCCGTCTGCTTTGTGTATGTAACGCCGGCCAGAGTCGACGGGTTGCCGCCACCCTCAACGTCGTCCGTAGGAGGGTCGCCGCTACCCGAAGCCGCCTTGGCGCCAGTCATGCCCGTGAGCTTGAACCGGTCAGAGTAGTGAGTGCTCGAGCCGCCATCGGCGGTCGAGGCGTAGAACTGCAAAAAGTAGTTGCCGTTGGCAGCCAGCGTGCTGGCAGTGGTCAGAGGCAGCAGCAGCTTCTTGGCTGACAGGTCGAACCCGTCCTCCAGGGTCGTGAAGCAGTCAAAGTTCGAGTTGGGGCCCGTACACAGCAGCAGCTTGGGGCTCTTGAGCTCACTTGTCGACGGATCGTTGTCGTCCAGCTTCCACTTGAGACTGATGCCCTCAGTCGCCGAGTACGACGACTCCATGTCCTCAAACGCAAAGTCCGCCACGACAAGTTGCAAAAACAGGGCGCACAGCGCCAGTATCGACATCATCACCATCCTTCGATGCCACTAGTTGAGTACTTTTTTTTTTTGTTTCCGCTCTATGTATAGCACAGGTACGAAACACGGCCAAATCAGCCTTTTTCTGTTGGTTTCACAAGACAAGCACTGCCATCGCAGCGCGCATCGCTTAGTCATATGCACCCCTGCATGTTATGTAATCGCCGCATTCCACCGTCCCTCCAGGGGCCGCCAGCGCAAATTCTCCAGCGCTACCGCTCTTGGGGGGCTCGGCCCCCCAAACCCTCCGTAGCTGGGGGCAGAGCCCCCAGACCCCCAGACCCCCTGGTGGTGGTTACGTACGGTGGTGTGTGTATACGGTGTAGTGGTGGTGCTGGAGAGTGCGGCGTGCGGCGTGCGGCTCGATCAAGTTAACTAATTAACCCATTGGGACACTACAAAACTTTTGAAATTTCAGATTTTTCCACAGGGAGTCGTAGGCCAAAATGCTGTACCTCAAGAGTATGCTAAATGTGATCGACAACTCGGTAAGTTAGGCGGTGCTTGCGTTGTGTAGTAGCTGACGGCTCAGGGTGCGATGATGGTGGAATGCATCAAGGTCCTGAAAAAGGGCCCGCGGACCCCGGCCCGGATTGGCGACAAGATCGTCGTTGTAGTGCAAAAGGCAAAGCCCGTGCCGCCAAATCTCACTGGCCAGGCAGCCACCCAGCGGGTGCGAAAGGGCGACATTCGAAACGCCGTGGTGGTGCGCACAAAGTACCCGACGATGCGGCCCGACGGCACCCAGATCCGGTTTGACGACAATGCCTGTGTTCTGCTGCAAAAGTCTGGTGAGCCCATTGGCACTCGAATCTCGGGGCTCGTTGCAAAGGAGCTCAAGGACAAGGGCTACACCAAACTCGTTTCCCTCGCCCCGCGAACTGTTTAATTTATTCACACACACACTCCAAGACCCTCCGCCATTAGAGGCAATTTATGACTGTAAATAGTATCATTGTAAATGCATATCCACGCGCCGCCTTACCCTCGATCAATTTCAATTCCTCTGATCAAGTCTTGTAGATCCACTCGACGATTAATTGGCAATTGATTATTGACCCGTTAATTGATGCCAATAATATTGGATCCATGGCAATGGTTAATTGGACCGAGAGTTAATGTCTCGACGGATTTGTCGTTTTATGTTAGGCAGGTCTTCATATACGTGCCATTCTTGCGTACTGTGTTTCGTCTGGATTGAACCCTATCTTGTTTTTCCGAGACATGTATACGAGCGACCTTGCCCTTACCATATTGCACAAGACTTTGCTCAATTGACGTGAACATTATAAAAGGAGATGATCTTTCCTTTCAAATTCTCCCTCATCCAACCGTTCAACCGCTCAAAAACCCACCGCTTGAAAATAAACGAAACCAATTGGTAAAGATGAAGTTCTCCGCCCTCCTCATCGCCGTGGCCGCCGCAATTGTAGCCGCCGACTCTGCCGCCCTTGACAAGTTTGTCCAGGAGGCCAAGAGCTCCGCTCAGGACCTCTACACTCTCTCCTTCAAGCTCTACAGGAAGCAGAACACCGACGACTCTACCGCAAAGTCTGCCATTGAGACCATTGGCAACGCTATCGACACTATTGCTGAACCAGCCGAGGAAACGCTCAAGGAGACTGCCGACTCTGAGGTTCCTCATATTGGCAGGGACACGCTTGCTCCATTTGTCAAGTCTGTGTCGACTGTTCTCTATGAGCTCTCGGACACGATGAACGAGGACAATGAGGAGAACATGAAGGCACTCTACTCGCTCAAGGATAAGGTCCAGCGTCTATCTTCTGACTGCGAAAAGTACGGCGTTGATACTAGCCAGCTTGACTACATCGTCCAGCAGCTTGATAACCTGCACCAGGCTTCATATGATATCAACAATGTGCCTGGAACTGACCAGTCCCAGGACGCCAACAAGGACGAGAAGAAGAAGCGGGAAATTCAGAAGCGATGCCTATTCCTCAAGCTCCACTTCCTCAAGAGCCTCGCGGGCGGTTATTCTCCATCCTATCCATCCTACCCATCCTACCCATCCTACCCATCTTACTCTGGCAGCACCCCAAGCACCAACACCAACACTGGCACTACCAACACCAATACTGGCAATACCCCCAATACCAATACTGGAGGTTCTTCGAACACTGGTAGCTCCAACAATGAGAACACCAACACGAACACAAACATCAACAACAATATCAATGTTAATGTTGACATCTCGTCCGTCATTAACACTATCAACTCTGTTACCAGCACTCTGGGCAGCCTCTCCCCGACTCAGGTGAGCGACATTACCAGCAATGTCAACCAGGTCATTTCCGCTGTTACCCCGGTTATCAATGCGGGCGGCAGTTACACTAGTCAGATCACCACTGTGATGAACACGTTTATTCAGAGGGTTGTGACCATTGTTAACCAGGTGGTCTCCACCAACGGTGTCAATGTTGATGGCTCCCTTTCTTCTCTGATTTCGTGCCTTCGGCAGCTCATCACCATGGGCGGTAACCTTTCCATCAACACTGACCCATTGACCAGTGCTTGCAACTCTCTGCAGAACATTAGCAGCTCCTCGTCGTCCAAGCGAGCCGAGGAGTCGTTCAAGGATTTTGTGGACAAGGCGGTCAAGGACATGCTTGCGAAGCTTGACGAAAACATGAAGAGCGGGGGTGTCAAGGCTGCGAGCGATGCCTTTGCTGATTCGATTGAGGAGGTTTTGGACGAGTCCGATGAGTACGATCACTCTGACATGGACGAGGATGCTTTCTGCTCGTTTGTTTCGCAGGTTATCGCTGGCGCCCGGAAGGTTGCCACTTCGGCTACTTCAACCTCTTCTGCCTCGTTTGACGAGGACAAGTTCAAGGCTCTCGACGACGCCCTCAGTGATGTGTTTGACTTTACTGAGAAGCACCACTTTTCGTGCGACGCCATTGCTCCGCTCAAGACTGCGGCCACCGCCACTGCTACTACTGCTGCTGAGACTCCTGCTCCAGTTGCCGGCACTGAGACGGTGGCCACTCTTACCGAAACCGCGTACGAGACTGCTTTTGAGACTCCAACCTCGACCAAGTACGTGACCGCCGGTGTTCCTACCACGATGGCCTATGTCCGACTTTAAACTGCCGCATTTGCTTATTCTTCGCTTCTTTAGGTCTTTTTTATAGGGTATTTCAATTAACTTTTTTGGAAAACGCATTACCTAGTAGTAATAACGGTATTCCAATCGTGGAATCACCAAGTGAGCTGATTTCATGAAGTGCAGTGCAATTGGTCTTTAACAGTCACATGTATCAATGTGGCATGCTACAGTCAGCAGTTAGGTCATTGCTGTATTACAACGATAACAGGGCAAAAAGTCCAATTGAACGATTATCACTGTAATACCACCTTGAGGTAGAGGTAGTAGGGTAAGAAGGAGTTGAATATGTAATTCGGCGTACCGGTAATTGATATGTAAGGAAGGAGTGCCATTCGATATGTAATGGGGTATGTAGCATTAGACTGTCGTGACAATAAATTAAATATTTTAAACCTGCACGCCGCGGAAAATGTTGTTGCAGGATAAGCAGACGTAAAAGAGCACCATTGTCGTCTCTGCCCTATTCTGCTGCGACTGGAAGAAGACCGCCTCCTTCTCGTGGCACCGCGGACACTCCTGATCGGAGCGCGGCAAAGTCGGGTCGGACCCAATATCCTGCACCACTCCCGCCGTCTCACCAATCGCGCTCTGCAGCTCGTTCCGGTACACCTTCTGGTTGTCTGCAATCTCAGTGTAGTCGCAGTTCCGGCACGAGTATAGCAGCCGCTGGTTGATCTTGTCCTCTTTTGGGTACAACATGTTGTTGCTACCTGTGTTAGCTCCCCTGTCGTACCCGCACCGAACTCCTTACCACTCCAAACAGAATCTAAACGACGCCATCTCAACCTGTCGTCACCGTGCAAAGGTGGTGATATCTCGGCGGTCCTCGATGGTGAGGTTGTGCTGCCGCGCGCGCAGGCGAATGGGAGGAACCCAAATTTTCAGGCCAAAATTTCAAAAATTTCAGCGAAGCTTTAAAACCCCGAAAAATGTCCCTGGCTCGTCTAGCAGTCCGTTCCTCTCGAGTTGTTTTCCGGTAAGTAGACATTGGAGGGCGCGTGTGCGTGTGCTAATTGTATATGTAGACCTGTGTCCGCCGCCGTGCGAGTGCAGGCCCGGTTCAACTCGACCGAGGCTGCAGCCCCGGTTGATCCAAAGATCTCCGCTATTGTTGACGAGATCGCCAAGCTGAACTTGCTCGAGACCTCTGTGCTGGTCAAGGAGCTCAAGACGCGATTGGACATTCCAGACATCTCCTTCCCTGCCGCTGGTGCGGCGCCAGCCGCTCCGGCTGAGGCTCCAGTCGAGGAGGAGGCCCCGCCGGCCGCCGAGGAGAAGACCATTTTCAACATCAAGCTCGAGTCTTTCGATGCCAAGAACAAGGCTAAGATCATCAAGGAGGTCAAGGGTCTGCTGGGCCTGAACCTGGTCGAGTCGAAGAAGCTGGTTGAGGGCGCGCCAAAGATGCTCAAGGAGAACGTGCCAAAGGAGGATGCCGACAAGATCAAGGAGACCATTGAGAAGATTGGCGGTAAGGTCACTCTGGAGTAAACCATCATAAGCATAACGACCCTATTTAATCTGTACATACTCAATATACACTCTACCTTTGCATGCCGCTCCCGCCATTCTGCAGTGTTGTTACAGTTTTTGTTACATTGTTACAGTGTTTGGGAAGTTGTGGTTACAGTGTTACAGTGTTGGGAAGTGCGGTTACAGTGTTACAGTGTTGGTAAAGTAAATGCAAAGGGCATGAATAAATAGTACGTAGTTACGAACGGCGGCTCGGGGTGTAGCGCAGAGGGCTGCTGAAGGCCTCGTCAATGGTCTCCTCGTTGGCAGAACGAGTCAGCGGAGACGAGTACCTGTTGTACATTGACACTGGACGCGGTCGCGCAGTGGTAAACCGGCGGGGCGGCGGAGGACCCACGAGCGAGGCGCTCAATGGCGCTGGCGAGTCGTCGAGCTGCGGTTGTTGTGGGGGGTCTTCGGTGTCGTAGTGGGCGATAAAGTCGGCCAGAGAGAGACACGTCTTGTCAATGGCCTCGATTTGAGTCTCGTCGGTGGCTGTGTGGTATAATGCAATTGTGTCGGATACGACGCGTTCCAGCATGATGTTCTGCAGCCGCTGTGAAGAGAGGCTGCGCTTTGCGCGCTCGGTTACCTCGACGAGATGCCGCTCTGCCGCCGTAGTAGCCGGATAGCTCGGGGGCGGCGGCGGAGGAGGAGGAGGAGGAGGGGCATAGGTCTGGGCCGCTGGTACTGGTTCCTGCCAGGATGTGCGGTTACGCGCTCTTGCCGAGTCCCACGGCTCCCGAACCCGGGGCTCCTGGGTGTTTGCCCGCGGGCGCGTGAACCTCTGCCTGGGCTCTTTAGGAGGCGACGAGTGCAATGAGGTCTGTGATGTGGAGCTCGTGTCGCTGGTCTGGCTCTGACTCGACGACGCGGATGCGTCCGACGGCAGTTTGAGCTTGCGAATGCGCTCCTTGAGAACAGTCATCTCGTCCCACAGGCGGTTCCCCTGAGGAGTGTACGAGTTTCTCCGGCTCAGCGCCACCGGCTCAGCCGGGGCAGGCGCCAGGTGCCCAAAGGACTGGATGGTCTGCGACCGGGTGAGCCCCACTGCGGGAGGTTTCGGCGGGTACTCGAGCGGCGAAGTCGCAATGTCGCTTGTCTGAGACCGCGGGGAGAACAGAGACGCGTTTGTCGCCGTAGGCGACTGGTACGAGCCCGAATTGTGCCGCGACCCGCTCCCCGGGGTCGCCAGACTCGCATGCGCCGGCCGCGGAGAGGTCAATGCGGCGTACCCAGCCCGCGGAGAGGACATGAGCGCCGGCGAAAGGCTTGCCTGGGCCGCCCTTGGGGAGAGCGCTGCCTGGGCAGCCCGCGGAGAGGCGTGGGAGAGCCTCGGCGAGTTGACCAGGCCCGCTGGAAAGGCCGCCGAGCTGAGCCCGTTCGGAAGAGTAGTGCTTCGCGGGAGACCGTTAACTCGCGGCGAAGACGAATTCATGTTCCCCCGTGGCGAGGACGATGCAAACGGCGCCGTTGAGCGCCCAAACGCGCTCTGCTTAGGCGACAGAGGCGTGCTCCCGCCCAAGGGGGTATTAATATTATTATTAGCGTTAGTAGTAATGTTGTCGGCAAAGACGCCCCCTGGCGCGCTGGAGGCTGTCTTTTTAGCCGGGCTGTAGTAAACTGTGCCGCCAATGCTCCTGGTAGGGACATGGGAGCGCTGGAACGCGCTCCTTCGCGGCTGCTGCTGCTGCGGTAGCTGCTGCTGAGTATTGTAGCGACGCCTTACGGGCGAGCTTGAGAGCCGGGGGCTCTTTGCGGCCGGCTCCAGGCCCTCCTGGGGCTCCTCGCGGTCGTGCGATGATGGCCGCATCTCGTCCCGTTGCTTGGTATCCCCCTGCTCTTTGGAGTTGAGTTGGTCCCAATAATGCACGCAGGGCTCCTGTATCGGTTAGTTTTATTATATGCCCTCAAGCGCCTCGGGAAAAAGCCCTCAAAGGTGAAATTTTCCCCAAAATGCAAAAGATTATTATGTCGCGCCCGCGACTGGACATACGTCTTGGTCCTCATTGTAGTAGTAGTCTAAAATCTGCTCCGAGTCGTCGTAGTCGTCAACCAACATGCCGTGTGTAGTTTTTTGAAAAATTTATTCGCCCTATCGCGCTGGCATGGAGATTGTTATTTGTAGTAGTGGGGGGAGGAAAATTTAAGGGCAAGATTGCGTTTACAATTCAGCTAAACCTAATCCTAACGGTTTGTAGCACCTCCTCGAGCCGAGAATGACGGGGTGGTGGTTGGGTTGGCCGTTTTCCGCTTTCAATACGCGTCGTTGAGGTGGGTGGTGGAGGGCTGTCTTGCAATATTTCAGATGGCTGTGTTACATCTTAGACCATCGAGACATCAACATTTTTTTACGCTTTGCACAACCGAAAGGCATTTTTTTGAAATATATCTTTGATAAGCGACTGCTTAGCAGGTGATTCTTTGGTATTGTGCTTTGAGCACGGCTGGCAATACGCCTTGGCGATTGCCGCCCACAATACAGGTACGCCTTATTATATGCATAGTCCAGCCTGTATTGTTCCCCAAACGGCTACAACCATTTTAGGTTTCGCCCACAATCTCGCAATACGCCATTATTAGCCACCGTAAAGGCGATGGATCAGCGTAGGTATTCGTCTTCCATTATTATTCACCATATCAGATGCTCTCACCTTGCAAGATTATCTTGCAAATCAGTTGAAACCAGCAATATTAATAGAATCAGTCACGATAGAACCAAGCTTGGAAGATTTATTATCTGCCATTAAGAAATAGGCACAGAACATTTGGTAGCGCCATTCTATGCCGTATACATGGCGGTTGGCCGGCCGGCCGGCTGCCGTTCATGTAATGAATTAGTTATATGTGGGCTAATGCAGTAAACAATATTTTGTATTACTTAATCATAAACGCTGAATGACATAATCAATCATGAACATCAAGACATGAAATTTTCACGACCATAAAACCCAGAGGATAATGTCGTCATCTATTTCGCCGCGGGTGGCTGCTGCGATCAGACAGCTGAATGCCGTCTCCAAGGGCCCGGGAAGCATTTCCCTGCCGTCCACAGTCAACTACCTCCGGCTGAGCTTCCGAGAAAAAGATCGGTCCTCGTTCGACCACGGAGCGGTCCGGTTCTGGCAGAAGATGCTGCCGCGAGTGCAGTTCCACAACCCACAGCTGCCGATTGCTGTCACAAAGTACACCGTCAAGAGCGGCCGTACCCCAACGCTGCAGATCGACTTTGCAGACGGCTCGAAGAAGGTGCTGGACGTGTCCAAGAAGAACGAGCAGCAGATCCTCAAGCAGCTCATCGAGGAGACCGAGGCTACCGTCGTTCCAAAAGAAGAGCGGCCCGAAATCAAAATCAACACCTTGGGCATGTAATGAACCGCTACGACTCCACCCTTGTCACCCCTGTATATATTGACTTTTAAATTATTGCATACATTAACACTATCCAGTGTAATAAGTCAATTGGAATTGCTAAAAAAAACGTAGACGAGCAAGCATTTCGTTAGATAAGATCATTAATAATACGGTTTCAGTGCTCTTTGAGACCCAGAAACCTCTTTAGCCGGAGACTTTGATCTGCTCCTGCTTGTCCTGCTCTGTCTTCTCTCGTCCTCTCTGGAATCTCTGCGGGATCGCTTATGTTCCTCTCTGTCCCGCTCATCTCTACGATTTCGATTTCGGTTCTCTTGGTGGTCTCGATCTCGTTCATCTCGATTCCAATCTCTCTGATCGCTCTGATCTCGACTCCGTTCTCTCTGACGTCGCCCATCTCTTTCGTTCCGATCTCGCTGATCCCGCTCATCCCTTGGCCTGTACCTATCTCCAAATCTCCTCTCATCATCTTCTCTTCCGTAACGCTTTTCATTGTGTACCGGAGACAGACTCCGCTCGCGTCTCCTGCGGCGGTGATTGTTCCCGCTGACTGCCTGTTTGAACCGCTCATTCGCCTCCTCCTTAGCCACAGCCATGTCATGGATCTGATGCTCCTTAAAATGGCGCGTGTGCGCCTTTTTGTTGATCTGTGGCCGGCGCGAGGTCGGCGGGTCCTTCAAAAGGTTTGATCTCAGCTCATCCACGCGCTTCTCAATCTCCTCAGCATCCACTCCCTCTTCTTCAAGCTCGACTTCGAGCTCCATGCACTTGACTTCGATCTCCCGGTCCCGCTCGTGCTGGAGGATTTCCTTATCGACCTTGCGGTCGGAGACGTTGGTCGCAGCAAACCGTTGCGAATCGCGCTTGCTCTCCCGTTCCTGGAGCTGGCGCCGCTCGTAGTTTACCGCATAGTTGTACGCATTGCTGGTAGTACTTTTCTGGATATGCCCGCTCGTCCCGGTTCCCCTCGCAGTAGGAAGCCCTATGCCGTTGTACGACATTTTTTGGTGTTGTGTGATGGCAAGCCTCCGACTCCGTCTTATCTACCAGTACACCGCATGAAAATACCATAGTGACGCATTTATTAATGGTTCAACAGTGGAATTTAAAGCAAATATATGAATTGGAATACTACAGTGTAGATATTAATGTAACAGAGCATATTGCCGTGGGTTGATGGTGGATTGGTTGGATAAATAAATACATGCATATTAATAAGACTCGAGCTCCGGGTCGGCATTCTTCTCGTCAGCGTTGTAGTAGTATGTGAAGAAAGGGTGCTTTAGCGCTTCGTCGGCCGAGTACCGCGCCCGAAAGTCGAGGTTCATGCAATGGCGAAGAAGGTCGATCGCCAGGCTGTCGTCCGCGGTCCACGCCGGCCTCTTGCGATTCGCCGTAGGATCCTTCTTCGTCTTGTGGCAGTAGTAAATGAGCTTGTCGAGCGGGATAGGGTCTGATGTGATAGAAGCGATATTCGTCTCGAACACCGATCCGTGGAGCAGAGCGCACCGTGCCATGCGCGATTTGCCAAAGATGGTCGCAATTTCAAGCAGCGCCTCTCCGTCGTCGTTGGAGTTGAAGAACGGGTACCGCTTGGCCAAGAAGGTCAGGAGAACCACGCCAGCCGACCAAATATCAATCTTCTTCGTCTGGCTCTGGCACTTGAACAGCACCTCCGGCGCCCGGAACCCACGCGTGCCGGCCCGGTTCGCTCGCCTACTGCTACGGCTGTCATCTTTTCGGTACCCACCCTGCTTTTGGCCGTGGTAGTGGCGATTGGACCCGTCCTGGAGACACACACAGCTGCGCTTCTCGTTCTGTTGCTGGTACTCAGCCAGACCAAAGTCAACGAGCACCCCGCGCTTGAGCACAGGGTTGTACAAAAAGTTAGTCGGCTTGACATCTCGGTGGATGACATTTTTCGTGTGCACAAACCGCAACGCGTGGAACAGCTGTGCCATGTAAAGTCGGATCTCGGCCATGTTCGAATGGCGGTAAAAGTCCCTGAACTCGGTGTGCGGGAAATAGGGCATTACCGCCACGACCTGGTCCTTGTGGCGCATTGCCGTGATTATAGGCACGACGGTAGGGCACCCATCGAGGTCCTTGAGGATCTGGAGCTCGTTTTGGATCCGCGCTGGTGATGAGGTGACGTAGATGCGTTTAATCGCCACAAACCGCTTCACCACCACCTCCTCCTCCTTCTCCTTCTCATCCCCCGGAGACGCCTTGTCATCTTTCCGGATATGCAGGTTCTCCTTGTCGTCCGAATCGGAATCTCCAATTACCATCGAGGAGGGCGTGTCCCCGGGCTGCCTGATGTGGCACGTATCGAGGGCGCCCAGAGGCTCGTGGTCATCGAGGCCAAACCGCGCCCGCGGCCGCTGGGCCCGCTGGGCGTCTATAGCAGCCGCCACAGCGCTGTCTACGTCCGCCGTTACCTGCTGCGACGCGTCGCGCTGCGTTTCCTCGTCGAAAAATTCTGGTGCGGCGTCAGCCGCATGAGCCGCACTAGCCTCTACTACAGCCCGCTGCGCTTCCGCCGCGGCGGGTTTCGCGTGAACCGTGTCATCCGCGTCGACGGCGTCCCCCTCATCAATAACCTGTGCCCCCTCTGACAGCAGCCGCGGCAGGAACTGCTCCAAAACCTCCATTTCTCCGCCCGCGACGGCGACGCGCACTCTCCTCGGCCGCACAAGGCGCCCGTCGCGCATATTCACTCCAAGCACTTTGGGCCCCTTGGACACTTCCCACCCGCTGGGATCCTCGCCGCGCCGAAGCTCGGCCGCCCTGTAGACGGTGCTAAAAGTGCCCTCCCCGATCTTGCCCTCAATGGCGTACTTCTCCGCCAGCCCCGGGAACGCGCGCTCGAGCTGGACCACCTGCTCGTCGCGAGAGTCCTCCATTTTCAATTTCTTTCCAAAACCGCCCCAGTGCGTCCCAAATCTCTCCCAAACTCAGTGCAAAGTCGGTTTTCAAAGGCGTTTTCTGGCCCCGGCTCTGCCTGCCGCTTAATCGGGTCGCGTCGCGCCCTCTCGAAAAAAAAATGTCGCGTTGCCGGGCCAACGCGCTGGCTTCACATGTCCCAACCGCGCCTGCGCACGCGCAGGGGTAGCGCCCCGAGCTGTCCACCGTGTCACGTACGACCGTCCACCACGCCAGGCTTGCAAGAGACATGTTGAGCCTAATTGTGTGGTTTAGTGCGCTGATTGCGGCGGTTTGCGCGTTCCCGCTGACTGTGGACGTTGCGGCGAACGACGTGGAGTGTTTCTACGGCGACGTGAACCAGGCAGACTCGCTTGTGGGGCTCAGTTACTCGGTGCAGAGCGGAGGCTCGTTCGACATTGACTTCCGCATCAAGGCGCCCAACGGGCAGGTCATTTACGAGCAGCTCAAGGAGCGAGAGGGGGAGTATGCGTTTACGGCGCGGATCGTTGGCGAGTACCAGTTTTGCTTCAGCAATGACATGTCTACCTTCTCTGACAAGCTCGTCGAGTTTGATCTCAACATTGACAGTGCGCTCAAGGCCTCGCTGCCACCGCAGGTGGGCCAGGGCGAGACTGAGTCTGTGGAGCGGACCATTTCGCTGATTGAGGACCGAACGAACAACATTTTGCGGCAGCTGCACTATTACAAGACGCGAAACAACCGAAACGAGTCGACCGTCAAGTCTACGTGCTCGCGAATCTTTTGGTTCTCTATTTTCGAGGTTCTCCTCATGGCCGGTATGTCGGTGCTGCAGGTTACGATTGTGCAGCTCTTCTTTACCGGATCGCGTAAACAGCTTGTTTAATTGTATTTATCCAAAACAGCATTTCTCCAGTACCAACGAATCTACAGACCTATTGCGTAGTAGTTATTAGTTCCATTTGCAACATGTAGTCTTTGCTAATGAGATTGGCAAACCCCTCGTGGATTGTCCCCCCTTTCTGTTATACCCTAACGGCGTAACGTACCTCATACTTTAACGGCGTAACGAAGATCTAATGGAAAAGGAGCAAATCTCAAGTGCCAATTCAAGCCGTCTTTTGTTACACTATACCGCATTTCTCAACGGCGTAACAAAGACCTAATTGAAAAGACACAATTTTTAGTCGTCCATTCCGTTACAGCGTAACGCACCTTCTCAACAGCGACAAATTGCGAATAAAAGCGAAATCATTCAGCAAGATATCGGTGATTTACAGACTATATTAATAATATAGCAAGTGAACATACATCATCTATTCGCCAAGAGGCGCCCTAGGGGAGGGAAAGGTTACGCAGACCAGAACTTGAACGTCTCGGGCATGTCAACGCTCACGGGCTTGACAGAAATACTCGAGGTCGTAGTGTCTTCCTTATCGTCTTCAACAGCCACGTCCTGCTTTGCTGCACTCTCGTCCGCAAGCGTAAGTCGCGACGAGTCCTTAAGTAGTCTGTCCGCCTCGCTCACAAGAGACTGGATCTGCGGCTGGGCAGCAGCAATATCTCCCTGGGACGCCTTGGCAACGGCCTGAGTGAGCAAGCTGTTGACGCCATCTAGTCGCTTCTGCAGCGCCAGACGGCTGAGGAAGATCTCCTCCCGCTCCTTCTCCAGTCGCCGCCGCTCGTTCTCCAGGCTGCGCTCAATCTCCGCAAACCTATCAAGCTTGAGATTGATCTTCTTAGACTGCAGAGACATGAGCTTCATGAACTGCGAGTACATGACCCTCTCATTGTTCGTCGCCAGCACGTGCGAGCGAGCCGCAATGGACCCAAACGCCGTGCTGGCCGCGTCTTGCAGACTCAAACCCGTGTCCTCTTCGCTCTGCCTCTTGGGCTCAGCCTCTGGCTTATCCTCATTTCCGTTAGTAGTAGTATTGGTGGTACTCTCGCCCTCGGGCGATGGCTTTTTCTCCTCCTCCTTCTCCAGCTCCTCAATCTGCTTCTGGTGGAGCTCTTTGATCTGTTCAATCGACTTGCCAGCAGCCGCTGCTACGACCTTCGGGTCCACAAGCCCAGCAAGGAAGGACACCACGCTCATTACAGGGCTGTCTGGATGCGAAAAGGGCACACCATTGAGCCCGTATTTCAGCGGGCCCAGATTCCCGTCCTTGTCGAGGTACCGATCCTCAATGGCCAGAGTCAAAAACTGCAGCACGCACTCCGACTTGGACTTGGTCGCGACATGGCTCTGAATGGCATCCCAGTTGTTGGGCGTCTTCTCAATCGCTTCCAGCAGCTTGAGGAGCTCCTTATTGGTCCAATTCGGCCGCTTGTTCATCTCCTTTGGTCCCTCGCTGCTCTTTTCCCGCAGAAGTAACTCGCCGCTCCCCTCCGTCTTATGGGCCGCCGTGCCGTTCGTCGCGTCAGTGAGCTGCTTGCCCTCCTTTGGGCCCATGAGCGGGTCGACCAGTGGCTCATAGAGCTGGAACGGGAACAAACCCCTTGGAGTGTCCAGCGTAGGCTTCCAGTGGCCCGTATAGGGTGGAGCGACATTCCGCGGCCGAGACTCAATGTCTGCCTGGTAATTAATGAGCCCCCACTTTTCCAGAAAACTGTGAACACGCATAATAGCACACACATCACCGCTAAGGTTCCTTCGGCACGCGGTGATGGTCAGGTACTCAAACGGGTTGAGCCGGTACGTGTTGACGATAAAGTCTCGGTACCGCTTGTAGATCTGTGGCGTCTTAGACCGGTTTCGCTTGGAGAAAAACTCGGGCAGAGACTTGCGCTCAATGGCGTTGATCTTCTCAATGTCGAACCACGCCGCGTAAGAGGGAATGACAATGGGATGAGTCTGTTCGGCCTTGACGATCTCCTCCTCGGTTGTGCTCTTTTGACGTTTCTGGAGCTGCGGCTCTTCTAGATCCGTCAGCGGCCGCTTGTCCCCGCTTTCAACGTCGTCTCTTTCTTGAGAAACCACCGGAGTCCTGAGCTCTTGCGGCTCACTGGTCTCCTCCTTTGGTCCCTCTAGCGACCCCTCCGCAGGCTTTTCGGCTCCCACAGAGTCAACCGACTCAGCCAGATCAGTGGCCACATCACCGCTCGGCTCAGGGTTTGTTTCAGTTGGCACGATTGGTTCAGCAGGTGCTTCAGTTGGCACGCTTGGCTCGGCATCCTTCATCTCTACGTCTTCATCCTCATCTCGGGTCTCTTCCTTCTCTGAAACCTCCGCTGTTGGCTCTTTAGAAGACTCGGCTTGCTTCTCTTCAGTCTTGTCTGCCTCTTCTTTCGGAGACTCCTTCTCTTCGGATGGCTCTTTTTCTTCCTTAGCCTCCTCTTCCTTGGCCTCTTCCTCCTTGGTTTTGTCTTCCTTGGCCTCTTCCTGCTTTGTTTCGTCTTCCTTGGTCTCCTCTTCCTTGGAGCTTTCGACAGAACTCTCCTTGGAGCTCTCTACCGAATCCTCCTTAGGGCTCTCGGCGCTCTCTACCGTCTCCTCCTTAGGACTCCCGGCGCCCTCTACCGAGTCTTCCTTGGCATTGTCGGCGCCCTCAGTCTCCTTCGGGGGCTCTTCAGCACTTTCAGCAGTGATCGGAGCCTCTTCGGACTCGTCCTTTTCAGCAGACGCGCTCTCCAGCTGATCTCTGGTGTCCGCTTCTCCCTCAGCCTGCTCATCTGCCGCGGGTTCGCTCTCTTCGCGCTTTTGCTCGTTTTCAGGCTCCGTCGGGGGTGCCGAGTCCATGACAACGTCCTCCACCTCCTCGGCACGGGGCAAGTCTCCGTCCAACGGAGTTGCGTTCTTCTCGGCGTCCATTGGTCCTTTCTTTCTCTCGGAGAGCCTCTATTGTTGCAGGCAAACGGTGTAGCCAAGTTCGAGTCTTCCGCGTCGATGCAACAGTCGTGAAAAAAGGTCGTCGTGGTGGTTGGGAGGTTACTGTCGCGCTCCCCGCCCCATTTCACGCCGAGACGCGTAAATCGATCAACGCGTCCCATGTATCTCGGTTACATTAGACGAACAGCCAATGATTAATGCAGCGACTACAGACTTGGTTTTATTAGCTTTAAATAATTGTAGCAGGTAAAATAATTACCTGGTAAAATACAAGCACTGTAGCAATAGCACCACACCCAATGGGAAAATGGACATACCGGTACCTAGGTCGCTGAATAGGGTTCGGTTCTTGGCGGTAATAAATATCTTATGCAAGTCATTATAAATTACTGTCGTCCAGAGCATCTTCAATGCGGAAGAATGGCTCGAGGAACTGGTGGGATACGTCGAGAGACATGTGACGCGCCCACAGACCGTAGACAGAGTACACATTGAGGTGCTCCTCTTGCGGGTCGGACGACACAAGACGGCGGGTCAGCGATAGCAGCGCAGTAAGCCTGAACACAAATATAGCGCACTCTGTAACATCGTAGACATATGCCTCTTCTGCCCACGAGGCCCCTGCGAGCAGAAACACTGCCAGCAGCTTAAACGCATTGGGCTCATCGTTGGCCGAGAAGGGCTGAGTCAAAAAAGAGAGCATTACTGCATGAAGCTCGTGGAGGCCGTTTGGCAGGTGCACTGGCGGCAGCGAACTTGGCTGCTTTTCGTCGTTGATGAGCGACGCCATGTCAAGGTCCGGGTCTGACTCAGGCAGCCCCAGGTTGTCAAGATCGACGCTATCTTCCAATTCCTCGTCGTCCTCAAGGAACTGGAACAGCTGGGTCATAGCCTGCCACTGGGGCTCGGTAAAGTCCACAACGCCCGACAGCAAGTGGTTGGTTTTGGGCACCCCGGCGTAGATTCTATAGAGGAGGAGCACAAATTCAGTCATCCATCGTTTCACATGTACAAGCGGTTTGTCGACAATATCGGGCATGATGTCGTTGGCGTCGTAGTCCAGTACTGAGCGTTTCGCCAACCACGATGAAAAATGAGGCGCGTACTTGAGATCAGACATGGCCAGGTCGATGTAAGCGCATGCAGTGGACTCAATCATCTGCTCCGCGGCTAGCTTCGGCGGTGCGATTAGGCGGGCAAGATTCTGGCCCTGCTTAGCAGGCGGGACAATGCGGTTGAGTGCGGACACTTCAACGTACACAGGGGTTGGCGCCTGGCTTTTTGGCAAGCTCATCTTTCGCTTCTTTTTTGGTCGTTCTTTGCTTGCTTCGTCGTCGTCGGTAGCATCCGCTTCAACGGATGGGGGTGTGGTGAAGGATCCCAGCTCGGGTGACTCGGGAGGGGTTTCGTTTACATGGCCCTTCTGGAGCACATTGGCGAGGTTTTGATTGAAATTGGCGACTCGAATCACGGGAGAGCTCTGCGATGATGCTTCTGAAATTGGCGAGCTCGAACTCTCCTTTTTTTCCTCTTCATAATCCACTTCCATTTTCTCTTTCTCTTCTTCCTTTTCCTCTTCTTTTTCCTCTTCTATCTTCTCTTCTTTTTCCTCTTCATCATCCTCTTCTATCTTTTCTTCTTTTTCTTCTTCCGGTTGCATTTGGCGCTCTTCGGCGCCAATTGAAGTCGGTAGCTCGATGTCTTGAGGAGCTGTTGCAAACTGCTGTGAATCGGTATCGCTAGGGGCAGTTTCGAATTGAGTCTCCTTTTCATGTCCCCCATTACCGTATCCCATTATTCCTTTTGTAGCTTCTTCTTGCATCTCCTCTTCTTCTTCTTCTTGTTCTTCTTCTTCTTCCCCTTCTTCCTGCTCCTCTTCATCCTCCTCCTCTTCCGGTTGTCGATTTTTCTCTTCTTCCGCTTGTCGATTTTCCTCTTCCTCCTGCTGCTTTACCTCCTCTTCCACTTGATGATTTTCCTCCTCTCCAGCTTGTCGATTTACCTCCTCTTGGTACAAGCTTTGCGCTGTCTCGAGCTTTTCTTCTTCCACAGCCCCCGTTTGGGGCTTGCTTGCCGTGAAAGATTCTTGGTCGCTCGATTCTTGTTCATTCAAAATTTTCGACATGTTGACCCCCAACTCTTTGCCCGAAAATTCTGACCTGTCTGTCTGCATATCCGCGCTATAACCAAACAAACCCTTTCTTCTCAGTAGCGCCAGAGTATCAAAATACTCGTCGACATGAGGTACGGATGGCATGCTTGGCTGGCTGACCAATTCATCCCAAGTCATCTCTTGCTCGTTTACCAGTTCGTTATACTCCTCGTCAGCATTATCATGATTCTTAACCGGGCTTGAAGGCACCGGCAGCGCTTTCGTCGCAGTCTTTGGCTCCGGCTTCAAAATATCAAACCTCGGCGTTTCCACGGGGTAGTGCCGCCGGCTGGCCATGGCCTTTGTGTCTCCGAGAACAAAATACTCCATAGTCTTGACCTCGACCATGCGCGAGTGGCTCTTGATGCCGCAATTCAGCCGATGCAACCCAACACTGCTATTCTGATAACAATCCAAGCACAGGTACCGCTTGCCGACCCTCAAGCCCTCCAACGGTGGATACTTTTTCAGCCTCACCCCGTTCGAATCAGGCTCGGCGGCCTCGTCAATGCGGTCCTTGTACGTAGTAAAGTTGAACCGGTCACAGATAGACTCGTATGCTTCGCTCTGCCTGAACGCCTGGCCCTCTCGACCGTCGAACCCGGCGCAATGGGTGCACACTTGGGCGTGGATCGTAATGTCGTCCTTGGCGAGCACATAGCCCGCCTCACGGCACACGACAAGCCTTTGGGCACAGTCCAACACCATCTCCGAGTTGGGCAGCTTCTTGTACGTGACGCCCTCCTTGCTGTTAAACTGCGGCGTCGCCCGGTACGACCGGTCGAGGTGGTCGTGGCTCGACTCGCGAAAGTGCCGCTGCATGGCGCGCTGAACCTTGGACTCATTGCTCGAATTGGGCGACACGTAGAGCAGGAACTGGCAGTTCGGGATCGGGCACGCGTGGAAGTACCGCCCCTTGTCAGACCGCAGCACCCTGGACTGGTGTGGGGTCCCGACGGCGTACTTGCCCTCGGCCTCGCGGCTCAGCGAGCGGGCCTTGATGGGCTTGCGTATCTCCAGATTCACGGGGCGCGGCGCATTCTACGGGTGTTAGGCGTCTGCCGCGGCTAATGGACCACTTACCTGGCTCTTCCACATCATTCGTGGCGGAATACAAGTCGTGGGGCGCGGGAAAATCGTTTCCAACGTGATATTATGTAATCTTCCACCCGCGTCTCCCACGCGTCTCGTTACAGCGTTACCAGCACCGTGCCTACCTCAATTATCGACAATGTCGTGTACTTGGGGGGCTCTGCCCCCCAAACCCCCCGTAGCTGGGGGCGTAGCCCCCAGACC